>PVKE010010286.1:0-42827 GCA_004027555.1 Craseonycteris thonglongyai | reverse complement strand
GGGGGGGGGGGGGGGGGGAGGGGGGGGGGGGGAGGGGGCATCAAATACACGGTGATGGAAAGAGAGCTGACTCTGGGTGGTGAGCACACAATGCAACACACAGACAATGTCATGTAGAATCGTACACCTGGGAACATATAATGACTATCAACCAATGTCACCCCCAAAAATGTAACAATTAAAAAAAAGACAGAAAACAAGTTGGACAGATCAACTGGCCCAATCTCTGATGAAAAATGGGAGCTCAAAGCAAGCATAATAAATACTGTGACTATTAACTAATTACCATTAATGTAATAAAGCAAAGAAAATCATCACTTCCTTCAAAACTTGGAACTTGCGGGAAAGCCAGGATGGCTCAGCGGGTTAAGCTCTCGCTTTGAAGCCCTGAGGACCGAGGATCGAATCCCGGCACCGGCCCGTGTGGACCCATATGCTGGGCTGGGGTGCTTCCCGAATGTGGTGAGGCCCCCAGTTCAGTTCAAAACAAAAAGAAAATGAGAGAAAACTTGCAACTTGGGAAGAAGTTGGGGGACTCAAATGAAAAAGGCAGAGTAAGAAAGGGGAAGAGTAGGTGCTGTGCAGTAGGAGCTATCACAGCTAGTTGGTTCTCAGCCACTCCTACAAATTACTACACAAAGGGGCACGTGGGACCAAGTCACTGATCACACTCAGCTGAGAGCTTTGCACCCCTCCCCCCAGGCCTCAGGCTGCAGGAGGCCTTTCACATCCATGGGAATGTGGGAGAGTCACTGAACTCCACGAGTGCTCAGGAGGTCAGTGATAAAATGCCGAGGTTTGATGGTTTCTAATGTTTGATCCTTCTATATACCTTAAAAGACCATGAAAAGGTCACATACCTTCTCTGGTTATGCATACGAGCCAGGTCTTGATGGAAGAGAAGTTTAATCTGTTGGTTTGAACAGGAATCAGCAAACTAAGTCTATGGGCCAAATCCAGCTCCCTGCCTATGTTTGTAAATAAAGTTTTATTAGAACACAGGCACATTCATTCATTTATGTATGGCCTGTGCAGCTGCACATTATAATAGCAGGACTGAGTCGTTGTAACAGAGGCCGTACAGCCCATAAAACTTACAATATGCACTATCTTGACCTTTTTATAAAACATTAGCTGGACCATGAGCTAGAATCAAAATGAAATCAACCAACAAAAATAACACATGAAACCACAACTTGTAATTTCTTGAAGTAGTTTGGGGAACTGTTTCTTATTTTAAGACAGAACTCTTTCGATTTGATATTTTGTCTATTTGTTTTTCATGGAAGCGTTAGTTGCTGGTATGCAAATTGTGTTGGGAGTGACCATGAGAAAATTAAATTTATGATTTAAAAGAGAGCACTTAGTAAAGTCAAGGAAAATACATTTCAGGAGAACAAATTTCAACGAGTTTGAAGAATGACCCAGCAGCACTGGACTGGACTAAGACCTCGGAGCTGTGAGACAGAAGGGTTTAGGTGGTTCATCGCCATCCTTCTGCAGATAGAAGAACAAACTTAGCTAAATAAAGCAGGAAGTGGACACAAGTCATGTGTCTACCAAATGAAGAAAACGGAGCTCCGCAGTAAATGGAGATGGAGATCTGAGTAAACATGGCGCTCTGACAAGACTAAGGATGTCCAAAAACAGAGCCCACTTTTAATGCATCAAGAAAATACAAAAGTGCACACAGAATAGAAAAGAAGCAAAAAGTAGGACCCTCAAAAGATAGTAATGACGCATTAAGGAAAGGTGGAGGACTTACGGGTCATGGTTTCACATGGAAGATTTTCCAACCACACTGGCCTTTCCAAGCCTGTTAGTGGCTTGCAGCCTGGTTGCCCTGTTCCCAGGAGGAACCTGCCTTCTCTCAGCCCCTAGGTCTCAAGGTCATGGTTTCTGCAACCTGCACTGCCCTCAGGACTCACTTCTTGATTTAGTCCCAAAGAGGGTGGCCTGGAAGAGAGCGAGGCCCAGGAGGAAGGCGCTTTGTGTCCATGACATTCCGATCCTCAGCCTTCCACCCCTCCTGCTGTCCATCAGACCAAGAGAGAGCTGCGCAGTGGGTCTCACTCTTCCGGACGCCCACATCAGCACCACCTGCAGGCACCCAAGGGACGTGGGCTGTCCCTCCAGATGAGGCTGCTCAGACCCCTGAGTAAGACCACGCGCCCTGAACACCGAGGGCCTGTGGCACGCGAAGGTATTTGAGGACGAGGGGGCGAGTCTGCTCTTCTTTTCTGAATTTCAAACTGTATGTTTCCTGATATTTTTTTCTTTTAATAAATCAAAATAACACAGTGCAGTCATTAGAAATGAAGTGGCTGAGGGAGTTTTAATGCATAGGGCGTGTTAGTTTGAGAAGTACGGAATGGTCTATAAAATGCATTACAGGAAAACTGTCCTTTATCCTGAGTGGTGAAAGTTAGTTCATTTGTCCTATAATTTGCATATTTTCGAAAGGATTTGTGCTGTTTTTTTTCACTCGAAAAATGTAACAGATGTTGGCGGTGCCAACCCCATCCTCCTGGCACACGGCGTCCAGCGAGCAGGGAGGGCATCCCCTGGTGCCCACCCACCAGACTGTGAGGCACAGGCACCTGTTTGTTGGGGGCGGGGGGGAGGGGCATGCTCCTGGGAAGGACTCACAACCTCACAACATACCTAGTGCTCCCCGTCATGGGCACCTTGCACAAAATCCCATGGAGAGATGGGCTTGTACATTGTCACACCCCTGCCTTCGGTTCCTCATTAGTGACAGTTGATGTGGCCCTTGTCAATAACTTGTGCACCTTCAAGGAATTTTCTATGGCGCTTGTAAGGAGATGCATCCGTCATCTAACATGTGTGTGCATGTCGGCAGTGAACTCCTCTAGCACACAAAGGTGTGCACCGCGCTTCTATCACGGAACTCTAACAGGCCTGCAGTCCCGAATGGCCGCTCATTCTGGAACAAGTGTTTTGGGGAAATAAGTATCTAGAAGATGGAAATCTCGTGATATATGTGCTGATGGGTGACTTTTGGGGTTGTCATGTTCTCTTATACCCAACACTTCCACCTTCATTGTTCGGTCGATGATTTCAGCTCATTACCTCCCTCACATCTGTCCTGCTCTCCTCCCTAAACTCTGTGCAGCATCCCAAGGCATGTGCTTGACGAGCTCCCCTGCCCTGGACATCTGTCCTTAAACGTCCTCCCGCAGTGCTGTCTTCTCGTCTCCTCTGTACCAGGCGTATCCGCACAAATGGGATTGTCCCTGCTGGCTGCCATCGCCTTCACGTCTGTCTTTGGCCGCAAACTCTTCAGGCTGGGCTGTGTCTTCCAATGCCCTGTCGTGCAAGCGCACGCCCGCAGCAGTCGACAGCACTAGAGAGCAAGAGCTGGTGTTCTTTCCTACCCCGCCTGCCTCACCCCAGAGAAGAAATCTTCTTGGCTGGTGTCCTAAATCCTAAGTCACGGATACATTTGCAGAAACCAGGAAGTTCTCTCTTTTCATAGGCTATTGTGTGTTCTTTAAAGACAAGGAACTACCAACAACCAGAAGTTGAAGTATCTATCAACAAAGAACACAATGGCACACAATTCAATGGAATACCTTGACCAACTCAAGAGATGGAAAACAGCTTAGCACGCTGCTGGCCTGAAGAGTGAACTATACTTCTGAATTGAACATTTAATTCATGGTAGTGAGCCCAGCTGATAAATGTGGAAGGGAAATGTTTGAGAAGAAACGATACTGGGGATCATCATGAGTTGAAAAACTCCCAAATGGGGGTAGATGAATTAGTTGAAGGTACAGAATTAAATCAGAAGAATGGCTTAGACGGAGAACAAGTTGGCTGGTGCTGTTCCCTGCTTGGCCATGAGTTGTGCACTGGGAGGAGAACCCCACACCCAAGCAGCAGTCATTAACTTTTCCCTTGGACGTCTTCTCCCCAGTTAGCCTGGTCCTAACTTTGGAGGCCAGATGCCTGGCTCTCTCACTTCCCCTCCGTGTGAATTTGGTCAAAGAACCTACAAAAACTCGCTAGGGGAAATGGAAGATCTACAAGCGCCTGGCTATGTATATGCTCAATACAATCCCTGCTATTCTACTCCTGCTCCTGGTGAGAGACTGAAATGCTGTGTAGAATTGTGTGGCGGTAGTCCCGGTGCTTATACCTACACTAAGCTGACCAGACGTCCCGCTTTGGGCGGGACAGTCCCGATTTTTAACAATTTGTCCCACATCCCGCAGCATTTTAAAAAAGTCCCGATGTTTGGAAAGAATGCACGACAAGCTAGGGAACGGCGGGAGACAGACCCAATTTTTAATCAAGAACCCCCTCCCCCCCGGTCAATGGTGTCCCGCTTTACCAATGTTAACATCTGGTCACCTTAACCAACACACTTCACACAGTGCGTGTTATCTTATTCACTAATTGCAAACATGGTTTACCTCCCCAACAACATCCTGAGCTCCTCTTGGGTAGAGAGTCTTATTCTACTACTTCTGATTGATCTCACATAGCTGAAATAGCTTCTTTTCCCTATTCTTTGACTTAATAATAGCATTCTTTGATGTATAAATTGGGCTGCAATGTATCTGAAAATGATATTCTTTCAGCTTTGGCAGTTATGATAGTTTATTTTGCTATCCATCAAGTAATTCTGAATATCTGGTTGTGTGTTATAACCTTGCATACAAGAGGAAAAATAGAAAACAGTGAATAAAACAAGCTAGTAGAGGGGGTCCTCAGAGACTCCAGAATCCTCTCCACTCCTCCAGTTGTCCTGAGTCACCCACGGCCCTTTCTACTCATTCCTGCCACTGAGACCAGCAGGAGACACACGTAAGGGCTTCTTATTTCCTGTGGTGGAGTTTCATGGGGGAGAGAGCCATTCTCGGGAGTCTGAGGTGGTGGAGTTTCATGGGGGAGAGAGCCATTCCCGGGAGTCTGAGGTGGAAGTCAAAATGAGAAATACAAATATTTCATAAGGTGTTGTGTGTGCTATGAGGACTAGAATCAAGGTCATGGGGAGAACGTGCAGAACAGGCCAGGAGGGGCCAGGAGAAGCCAAGAGATTGACAGATGAGAGAGAACAGCGGCTGAGGGTCTCCAGGTTCAGAGCAAGAAGCTCAGCAGCCACAGAGAAGGGTGGGTAAAGGTGTGACATCCTCAGAATCAAAAGTCACAGTCAGGGCATCAGATCAAACCAGAGAAAACGTAGGACTGCTGTCTGAGGAGTGTGTCCAGAGTCTATGTTTAGTGAGTGTAGGCAGGGTCAGGAGGTGAGGGAAGAGGCAGACACAGAATACAGCTTTCAGGGACCCAGCTGGACATTTAGTCTGACCCAATTTAAAACCCATTTAATTAGATAGATGCAGATAAAGAAAAAAAGTTCACAAAATCTGGGTGACAGTGGATCAGAGCATGAGACATATGTGTGCGTGTAGATAAGCTCTGAGTTGACCAGAAGAAGAACAGCCCTCTGGTTGCCACCTCCAGAAAGCTCTCGAATACACAACTCGAAGAGGTACTTCTGGATTTCCGCGTCTTTGCTGTGCCTGCTGCACAGAGTGCAAGTGCAGTGAGGGCTCAGGGAAGGCCCCTGGGACATAGCGGGACGTCAAGAGGAGTGCCCAGCGGAATGCGTCAGAGAGGCTCCCACTCAGGAAAGCTGGGAAGTGTTGGTGATCCAGCAACCCCCACCAAGGTCATTTCCTTCCATGGACAGGAGACGGGGATGCGGAGAATGAAGTCCTGGTCCATGGTGTGTGGGGACCGTGCATGTGCTTTGGTTGGTCTGTGGTTTCCCACTTCAGTGCAGGTCCTGCTGAGCAGCTGGGTGGACCACAGCTCTAGCATCTTGGTGCTCAACCAATGGCCCATGTCCAGCAGCATCGGCATCCTGGCGAGCCTGGTGCGAAGGCAGCACCCCAAACCCTGCCGTGCACCTGCTCGGTCAAACCCACATCTTCACAAGGTTGTCGGGGGTCCACGTGCTCACTAAAGCTCACGAAGTGGATTCTAGTTCCAGGTGGAGTCCCCCTGCTGGCTTTCAGCAGCACTGGGGACTTGTTGGAAATGCAAATGTTCAGATCACACCAAGGCCTCCTGAAGGACAAAGTCTAGTGGTGGGGTCACCCTGCCGAGCTTTTGCGGTCCCTTTGCATGGTTACACTGCACACACATACACGTGCAAGAACCACTGCTCCAGGGCAACCCCAGAGGCAGCTGCTGTGCATCTGCACTTGGGTGGAGGTGCACTGAAGTGGGGACACTTGGCTGGGTGGCCAGCTCCTGGAAGTCGTACTAGGAGCTGTGGGTTCTTGTGGAAGCATCCTTAGGTTTCACGACATGCCAAGTGCTATCCTAGGGCACCTGTCATGAGTAAGAGGATGTTCTCGCCCGTAAGAAGAGCAGAGTGAGGGGGCCGGTGGGTCTCTGGAGGCCATGTCTGCTCTCTCCTCTGTAGCGATCTTGGCAGGAGTCCTCCTCTGTAGATGCAGTCATCCTCTTGTTCATGCTGCTTCTCAGTGCAAAGCTTCACGTGCTAAAGAAACAAAGTGAGACCTTGGGTTGCATGATTAACTGGAAGGATGAAAGAAGACCAGGTCAATTCCTGCAGGTAATTTGACGCCGCAGCGATATCTTCAGTCATGAACAATCCTGGATTCAGTTGCCATTGCTTTATTAGGAGTGAGGTTCAGGGGGCGTGGCCCCAGGAGGGAGGGAACCTGTGGTCACCACGCTGGCTGCCTCTGTGGCTGGCAGCTAGCTGGGACTGGAGGGGATGGGGTGGACTCATGCTAAAGGGAAGGCGACAGAGACCTAGTGAAGTGACTGAGATTGAAAATAGAGGCTATGAAGGAAGACTCTTGAAAAGGGGCATACAGATCACGAACAGTGAGGTCTGTTTAGGGAATGTCAGTGAGGGAAATAGAAAATTCCATCGCTTTCAAGGTGTAACTCCACAGTGTACACATTCTCCATGGTTTGAATACAATCTTGGCTTAGCTATGTGTTTGCACTTTGATGATGGAAAAACTCAAAGTTGTATCAAGTTCATGACACGTCTAGTTATCGTGTACCAATGGTTTGCTCAAGCATTACGACACCCAAACTGCAGAAGCTGACCTCCCGTGGCATACGGCCCACGGAGTGTAGTCTTCCGCTCACCTTACTATATGCAGATAAGACATAAGATTTACCTACCTATGTTCCCCTAGAGACACTTGGAATCAGAAATAAAAAGCCTATGGAACAACTACAGTGTGTGAGGCTCAGTGTCACATGCTATATGGGACACAAAGATAAAATTACAACAGTGCTGGCCGCCAGCGAAGGAGCTTACCGTATACGGGATTCTGTTAACAGGAGAGGAGCGAAACACTACTACAGGAAGACGCACAGACCAGTCCCAGGAGAGGGAACCAGCTCCTGGATGGAAGACGCGTAGGTTTCTGATGGGTGACACTGAAGCAAGAGCAAATCATGCTTGTCAGGCATCCCTGTGGTGTGAGGACATGGCACGCTGGGAAAATGAAATGTTCGCGTTCTCCTGCCACAAGTATGACTTAGTTTCCCTGAGGATGCTTCCCCCTGAAACAGCCAAGTTTTGTCCTTTTTTTTTTTTTTTCAAATTCAGAAAAATCCTGTTTTATTCTTATTCAATAGCATATGCAGTACCAAGCATTATTTATACATAGGGAAGATTTTCTTTGGTTAATTAGTATGTATTTCTAAAGTCACCCATGCCATGTGGCATGGAAATGTTGATAGATTTTGTAATCCTGTTTTTCTTTCAATGTGGTACTACTAAAACCACTGTAAAATAGACCTTTTTAGAGGTATTGTTAGATAAAAAGGCACAAAGTCAAGAATGTCAAAGCCTCAAGAAATAAATATAAACTGTAGAGATTCACATACAACTACAGCTCAGTAAGGGAAAACTGTGAACAATGAAAGGGCTTGTTTTTAACATATGTGAACTTTTTGTTTTTAATTCAAGGACACAGAAACAGCGTGGTATTTAGGATTTGTGCATTATTTTCAAAGTAGAGTGTGTTACATCCGACCATGTGGTCAGAGTGTCTGTGAGGCATCTCCGGCTGCTCCTTCCTGAGGATCTGAACCCGCCAGGTATTCAAGGTGCTTTCTGTGGGCATTACTCAATGTATCTAAAAATAAACAGATTTTAATACTGAGCTGTTAAGAAGAGAAGAAATGCACTACGGAAAGCTTTCAGAATCTAAATCTGTACTCAATCTGGGGGTGAGTGCTCCCCGATAACCCGGTGTCTGGTACGCCCCCACATTATAAGTTATTTCTTGTCTGGCTTTCCTTCTAAACTTCAAGCTAACCACAAGCACAAAGATTGTGTCATATGTTTTGTGACTTTATCGCAGTGCTTCGCTTATAATACGCATTTGCTATGTGATGCTAAAATTCTGATTCTTAGGAGGAATGGTGCGTTCTGTGTGGCTACTGTGATGCCCTGCTACTTGATTCAACACGGGAGACATCATTCCACCAACGTCCCTGAGGACCTGCCGCAGAATCTGAGGCTGGAACCCACTGCTGAAGGAGACAGAATGTTATGTACTTTGTATAATTTCACACAGGAACAGAAGAGAGAGGAAATGAAGACCGAAAAAAGCCAGAAAATCCTTTTTTTTTTTTTTTTTTGCATTTTATTTCTAGCCTTTCTTGCTTGTAAGTCTTTCAGAATCAAAGTGGGAGAAGCCAATTAAAACAGACTCATTTATGATTAAATTTCCCCTGTTTTAACACAAAGCTGATCACCTAAGGTCACTATTTCAGCATTTCATCAATGCCTTTCATTTTTATCCTTCCGCACTGACTTTATTTTATCATTTTCAATACCTGTGTAAGTAATTCAACCCACTCAATTATTCTTTAACAATTTTTATCCATGACCTCTCTCAAGTGTGGCATGTGGGTCGCCTGCTATTAGCTTAATGTTGTACAATTAATATCTTCTCGGTATTCCTTCTTTATTCAACAAGTAGTACTGGTAAGGGCCAACCTATCTTTTAAAGGTAAACCTTGTCCAGTTAAACACAAGAATGAAATCACTATAGATCTATTATTTCTCGGAATAGAATTTTTCCATTTGCATAAAATATTCTTTCTTTGACAAGTTGCCAGGAAGGAACACCTCATGCCCATTCTTCACAGGGCTCTTTCTGTGGCATTAAGAAGAGAAGAAATTACCATGGTGGCCTTAAAACGATCATTCTCTCCCCTTGCACCTCCCGGCCCCTCCTGATTTAAGGTATTGTGCCTCTTTGAGAACTCTGAAATGCCCAGATAATGGACAAAGGGGAGCCTCTTACATAATGTAATTTCACACTAAGGAAACGAGTTCACAGGTTGGAATATTAGGGTCAAATACAGAGCCTATAACCCTTAGGTTGGTTGAGAAATAATGGCTAGAGTCAAAAATTTAAATAAAATTGAAATCTAAACAAGTTAAGTGATCTGTCAGCCTTGGGGACAAGTGATCTAGTAGACCACTAACATGCTTAAATATCAAAGGGGGAAATAAAGTTGCTACTCTCACAGGAGTGCTGTAATATTAGAACTAATTGAGCTGGTTAGAGAGCAAATGTCTTTCTTTAAAACATAAGTGTGCAAGACAATGATTCTGACTGTAAGAGTTCTGGTCCACAGAGAAACAGACCCTTTAGGAATAATGACTCATCTACAAATAAGTGTGATGGTTAATTTTATGTGTTGATTTGACCAAGACAATTGGTCAAACCTTGTTCTGAGTGTGTCTATGACAATGATTGGGGGTGAAATTAAACATTTGGATTCTAGACTGCATCAAGCAGATTGTCCTACAGAACATGGGTGGGCCTCACCCAGTCAGTTGAAGGCCTGAATAGAATACAAGGCTGACCCGCCCCCAGGTAAGATGAAACGTCTCCTGCTTGACTACATTCAGACTGAGACATTGGCTTTTTCCTGCCTTTGGATTCGAATTGAAACACTGGCTCTTCCGTGTCTTGGGCCTTCAGACTGGAACTAAACCATCAGTTCCCCTGGGTCTCCAGCTTCCTACCAGCAGACCCTGTGACTTGTCAATCTCCACAATCACGTGAGTCAGTTCCTTACATTAACTCTCATTGTAGGCAGATAAATAGCTAGCTCTCTGCCTCTCTACAGGTAGATACAGCTGTAGATACAGAAGTAGATGCAGCTATAGATGTCGGTGCTTAGACACAGATGCAGACCTAGATGCAGTGCAGACCTAGACATAGAGGCAGATACAGACTCAGACACAAATGCCGACAGAGACGTAGACACAAACATAGATGCAGATGCAGACGTAGGTGCAAACGTAGGCACAGGCGCAGATATAGACGCAGATGCAGCCCTACATGCAGATGCAATGTAGATGCAGATGCGATGTAGCTGTAGATGCAATGTAGATGCAGATGCAATGTAGATGCAGATGCAATGTAGCTGCAGATGCAATGTAGATGCAGATGCAATGTAGATGCAGATGCAATGTAGCTGTAGATGCAATGTAGATGCAGATGCAATGTAGCTGCAGATGCAATGTAGATGCAGATGCAATGTAGATGCAGATGCAATGTAGATGCAGATGCAATGTAGCTGTAGATGCAATGTAGATGCAGATGCAATGTAGCTGTAGATGCAGACCTAGATGCAAACACTTCCATACATCTGATGAGAAAAGGCCTTCCAAGGGCCAGCTCTCCCGGGGCTTGCATGGAACTGTCCTATCGAGTATGTGCAGAGCAAGACTGAAGTGTTAACTCCCTTCCATTTGCATTAGGGGAAATGTCACCCATCCTTGCTCACCTGCATCCCACAGGTCACTGCTTTGTGTTCCCTGAACACACTACTCATGAAGGCACTGCTGTGATCATGGTTCTGTAGGGATGCCCATGAGACGCCCATCACTCCATCTGTGTCACCTTATTAGAGAGGCCCCATCCCCTCGCCCACAACCCTCTCTGCTTACCTTGCTTTCTGTTTTCCTTAAGTAGGCCTCCTGCTACTGGCCAGGGTGCGTACTTGATTTTGTTTGTGGTTTTTCTTCCACAACGGAGTATCAGCCCCATGAGACCAGGGGTTTTCATCTCTTTGGCTCACTGCTATATCCTTAGCACCTAGCGGAGGATGAATAAAAAACAAACGAATGAAATAAAGGGTAGATCGGGACATAGAGAGGTTGAACGAGTTGCTTAGGGCATGCATTTCTGGGGTTCACATTCAGAGTTTTGTGACAATGGAGCCCATGAGCAGCACTGTCCTTCTGTGTCACAGGCCAGTTGACTCTCAAGTCCACACCTTCCCAAGCTCTGGGACTTAGGAACAAGGAAGAGCTGTCCCAGAAAGCACAAGGCCTCAGACTGTTTGTGGTACGTACTCACCTGTGCCCCTCAAATGCTGCTGCAGATAAACTCATTGCTTTCCCAGGACCAATATTTCTAGGGTGAAAAGAGAAAAAACAGCCTGTTTCTGACAGCTGATGTTGTTTGTCCAGCTTTGTGAAATGTCAGAAAACATATGTACAATCTAATGTCAGAGTTGGAAAAGGTCTGAGAGATTATTTTAGTCTAAAACCCTCAGACAGCTGACTTGATGTGGGGCCATCCCCCCAGCTCATCAAAATGCACAGGACTCCTGGATGCGGACTTTATATCGCGTTTCCCTCAGATTTGTGAGACTTTTTTTATTGTCTTCTGAAAAAACTCAGAGACTCCTCTGCCTTTGTGATTCATCTGTGTTCCTCTATACGTCCCATATCAGTTATTAAAATGAAATGTGAGATGAACTCTTAGTCATTTACTGTCCAGGAAAACCTATTTCATGTGGCTTAACTTCCTTTGTTTTGTTTTCGGTTGTTTTATTGTTGTTGTTTGTTTGTTTTTTGGGGTTCATAAAATATGGGACTTCGTTACTTTGTTCTGTTGACCGACTTCTCAGTGTGCAAATATAGGAGCAATGTTACACGACCATCTGCGTTTGCGGGAGAAACAGGCTTCCCTCATTAAGGGCGACGGGTAAACAGTATTTCCTGCAGGGAGAGGGCCCGGCCTCTGTGTTGGGTGGGGGCCACACCGGCGGTTGTGCAGCACGTCCTACGAATTGATCGGAAATGCACCCAAAGAAGAGAAAAACCCAAGTCACTCAGGAGTGCCGCGTGGGTACTTGGGGCCCATCTCTCCTCTCAAGAGTAGCAGCCTTTCTGCAGGAGAGGGAGGTGGGTGTGTCCTGCGTGGAAGGGGGTGCAGACACACCGGGGGTGCAGACACACCGGGTGCCTCGTGCGGCTCTGCCTTGGGTCCCACGGAATCCGCTCATGCGCTCGCCGGTCTAAGGCATCAGAGTGGATGTTGTGTGGACAGCGGCCCCGGGGCCCGGCTCTCTGGAGACCCGGCGATGCTTCTCGGCCCCCGGCAGCCATCAGGGTGGGGGGGACGCCAGGCCGTTCTGGGTGGGATGTGGAGCTGTCAACACGAGCCAGGGCAGGCCCGTGAGGCCGGGTGGCGTTGCCAAATCTGTTGTGGGCAACATTTAGATTCTGTACGGAGTATGTGGAACCACCGTCCCTGCCAACTGCCGTGCGGAGAGATTCCAACAGACGGGAGGGTGGGCCGCTGCCTTTTAAAAACCTGGCCCTGGAGCCGCGCGCCCGGCCGGCCCGCGTGGGTCCTCACACCCGGCCCCGAGCAGCCAGCGGCTCCAGCGCCCTGCGCCCCCCGCTGCAGCAGGCCTCGCGCGGCCTACGAGTCCTGTGCAGGGGGGTGCCCCCTCCACGGCCACAGGCCGCTGGGGGGCCGGGCAGCTGCCTCCCTTCCCACCCAGCACTCAGCGCAGACCTGGCAGGAGGCGGGCAGAGCAAACCTGTCTCTGTTACCATGGCAACCAGTTTCCCTGGTTACCTGAGGGGCCCCGTCCTCAGAGAGAGGAGCGAGGAGCAGCTGGAGGAATGTGTCAGAGCTGGGATGCGGGCCAGGCGAGCGGAGGCTCCGGGGACAGGGACGGGCCCCCTTCTGCTCACAGCCCCTGGGATCGGGGAGACCTCAGACCCCCTGCTCGCCCTTGTCCCGCGTGGCCTCCGTGTCCCGGGGCACCCCCAGCGTGACGCTCCCACACTGGCACACGCACACCTGCGAGGTGGGTTGTTAGCCAGGAGGGTCCCGCCCTGAGCAGCGGCTCGGGGGGCCCTTCTCTCCCGCTGGGGGGCTGCCGTCCAGGGACAGAGGGGGCTTCCACGGGGGCATTTTCTTAGACGCGAGCACAGGCCCAGGACCCCAGGACTGAGGCCACGTGAAGGGTGATTCGGAGAGATGCGGGGTGACAGGGGCGTTACGAAATCTCAGGGAACCCGTCCCTGTGAGGCCGTGTGAAATGAGGGGGTGCAGATGAACCTCACAGGTTCTTAGCCCTTCCAGTCCCCGCCTCCACCTTCCCTCCCTCCTCTCTCGCCTCCTCTTACAATAGCTGCTGAAGGAACCAGGGAGCTGGCACTTGAAGGTGTGGGAAGGGCCGCTGACCCGTCTCCAATCTGTTCTAAGAAAGAAAGGAAACCGAAGGCAGCCCTGCGTGGCCCAGAAACAAGGGTCCAGGTGGCTTCTGTCCAGTCGCAGCTCAGCAGGGGCTGGCGGGTCCCCGAGAAACCCTGGCCCTGCTGCCCACACCAGGCAGGTCCTGCCACCCGGCAGCGGGGCAGAGCTGAGTTCTGGTGTCGGGGCGCATGGGGGACATTAGCCCCGAGCCTCACCTCAGAGGTGGGCAGCTGCAGCTTCAGGGAAACGAAGAAAGGGACGCCGACACTGTTCGCCTTTTCTTTTGCAGCCCTTAAAGATTTAGGACGAACCTTCAATGTGCCCGAAGGGCCAAACCCTCTGGTTCAGTTAAGTCCCCACAGCGGGAGTTAGCCGGCCCCTCTGTAACTCTGAGCCTCCTACACGTCGTGTCACAGAAGAGCAACGGGGACTAAGCACGAGTGCTTATAAGATCTGGAGAAAGAGGTCGTACCCGTCAGCGCTGAACTGCGTTACGTGTCCGGAGAA
The DNA here is from genome assembly GCA_004027555.1 of Craseonycteris thonglongyai. Taxonomy (NCBI): domain Eukaryota; kingdom Metazoa; phylum Chordata; class Mammalia; order Chiroptera; family Craseonycteridae; genus Craseonycteris; species Craseonycteris thonglongyai. The sequence goes on along the minus strand of PVKE010010286.1, from coordinate 28,761 downwards.
CAGGATCAAGACACACACAGAGGAGTAACGCCTCCGGGTATCAGCCACCACCTCGTCTTCTCACAGCGGAAAGGGCCCCCCTGACCCTGTGACCATGTCATCTGAACACGTGACACAATTGAGTCAGAACGTCCTTCAAGAGCCCTCGTCACCCCGGGAGATGGATTTCCCAGCTGCGGCGGCTGCCGGGACGGCCGTGTGCCACACGGGGACTTCCAGGCTGTGGACGTGGCCGACAACACCCACGTCTCCCACCGGGACGCCGGGCTCACTCCACACGCGTAATGCTTTGCACGTGGTTTTCGTTCAGCGAGCCCCTACTCACACTCGTTAACTGCGGTGTGAGCAGACCGTTCATGGGCAGAACACAAGCGGTAATGCTTTCCCAAGTCTCAGGGCCAGCTTTTTATGAAAGGGTAGCACACGGGCAGGTACTACAGCAGACTGGGTTGGAGCTCTTGCTGTAGATTCCATTGCACGCAAACCGATCACCCCAAACGGAAGGCAGCTTGCAACTTGGGAAGTTAGCAATGGCCAGCCGCTCTCATCGGCCCCGTGAGCGTCATGCCTGTTCTACCAATACAGACCCAGAAGATCTGGGCCGTCCCGGCAGAGTCAAAGTCGCCCGGGACTATGCCCCTGCCTTGGAAGCTCCGCGTGGACAAAAGTTAGGGCTCAGTGGGAACAATCCTTTGAACCAGCTGCGATGTGAAAAACAGCGAGTGTGTCTGCAAAGCCGTCCGTCTGTACGGAGCAGTTTCCAGCTCCACTGGAAAGCGTGGTTTGTCTTTGGGCACACTCATGCCCCAACCCGAGAATGCAGCCGTCAAACGCCACCCCCGTGTCCAGAAGGCACCTCCTGATACGAAAGCAGAACGAGTGAGAAACAGCACCACCGAGTCACACGTGCCCCCCCAGGGAGCAGCCGTGAGGGCGCTGGGCGGGCTGGCACAACTGGCACGACTGTGGAAGCGGGCACATCCAGGGGCGTGGGAGGAGGAAGCCTGCCAGTAGAGACAATGCCCGCCCTTGGTCTTCCAAACGGACCAGGGGAAACCGGATCGCTCTCCTAAGAGCCCGCAGGCCTACATGAGACTTTTTGAACCTGCCTGAAACACTAATTACGTTGCACAAACGGAGCAAACGTAGACGCCGCCTCCTGTGGCTGTTTCTTTCCGTTGCCGTCCTGGCAAGACAGCTAGAGACGAAACGACTCATCGTGAAGTGGATGCCAGCTCCTCTTCCCCTCCTTCTCCTGGGTGTTCAGCCTCACTGACCAATTCGTTTTCCTTCTAGTCGCCCAGGTGGGACGTTACGGCGTTATTACGACTGTTAGCCGAGCCCCTGGTCGTGTCAGGCACTTTGCTTTTGCTCCTCTAGTGCGTCTGTCGATAAAACTGCAGGAGAGATTTCCGCATTTGCACAGGAGCTGCCTCTTGTACTCAGAGGCCAAGTCTTGGCTCTAAGCCCCCCAGCTCATCCCTGGTGGACCCCGGATCTAGCCCCGTCTGTGTGGCAGCCACGCCCACACCTGCTCACCCGCCTCATGGATGAAGGGAGCAGATGAGGACACTGCCACGTCAGCAGGTGCGCGCAAGGCACCGGGCACCTGGCTGATTCACCTGCCAAAATCAAGAGCACGCCACTGTGTCCAGCATAGTGGGCGTGGCCCTGGCCCTCTTGGTCTGCATTTTCCCCCGGGGCACTGGTGTGTGCGAATGGGAGGCCGCTGACAGCCCACCCACTACCCTGCCTGTGCCCTAGAGATGCCCAGACACGTGTGTGCAGAAGTGGTTCTCCGTCCTCTTCTCATGGGACCCCACGGCTGTCACCCAGAGGTGACACAAATCCACACGTGAGAACGTTGGCTTTGCAAAAGAAGCAGCATCAAGAGCAGGACGTTTTGACGGCCACAGGAGATCTGAGAGCAGGTGACACGGCGTCCCAGGTGACAAACAGTCGTGCTACCACGCAGAGCACCAGAGGAAATGCTGAAAAGGTCAGAGGTAGAGCTGATTCCAGTACATGATTCACTGTGAGCGTGATGGCTGAAGAGTCGAATGTAGACCAGTAGACAGAGGATCACATTCTGAAGGAAAACTTGACCATGAGGACAGTTTCTGGGAAGACGGTGCCAGGCACGCTGAGGGACAAGCAGGAACACGCCACAAAGCCCTGGTCTTTGTCCTGGTCTTTCTGAGGGAGCTGGACAACATAAGGCTTTTGAGGAAAAGGGAAGCCGGCATGAGCCACGGAGCTGGGAACTCAGACTCAGAGACGAGTCCTCGTGGAGACCTCCACGTGCCAGTACGTGACCCCCAGGCACCTTCCTTAGATCACCTCGTATGTATGAATCATGGTGAGGACAGGGAGAGTTACAGTCGTGAAGGAGACGTTATTCCTGCCCTCCAGGCGTTCATCATGATAGGATGAAGGAAATAAGACAAATGCAGGAATCATGATAAAATACCACCACACGGCACAGTAAGTCGTGAGAGCACCAGACGCACAACCTACCAGCTTTATGAGACGCTACAGCTCTTTTCAGGGAAATTATCAATATATTTCTACTATATTGGTGGTATACTCAATTTATCTTTCCAAGTATAATAGGCTATTAATGTATTTTGAGGAGATCCCGGTGTGGACTTATGTAATATGTAAAATGGGAAATAACCATCCAGTTTGTCTCAGAATGGGCTTTCCATTAAATCGTTCTTGACCTGTCATTGTACAGACATGGTGGCTCACACAGGTGGTAAGTACACTTTCAGAGGGACAAAATTTGCCACTACGGAGAGGAGTTAACAACGTGCTATAAGCTTGGAGGGAATTCCTGGAAATGGGTCCATCTATAGTTTCTTCCGTTGATGGCTTGAAACAGAGTGAGATCCATTTTATCATTTGAAGATTGGGTGTATTTGTTATAAAAATCAGTGTCATCACTAAATATCATATATTATATGCATTCAGGTACTGAGAAAACACATGTGGAGTTGCTTGGCATTTTGGTAGAGCTAGATTTGTGCATCCATCACGTATGAAGTTTATGGACTGCTTAATTTTCATTAATAATCAGCAAATGAGTGCATTCCACACTGACACTTACACTTGAACCTAAAGGTTTATTTATTTTACCATCTACATTAAGGCAACATTATAGAGAGCTTTTAAAAGAAAAACAAATAGCTTTGGGGACAAGAGAGCAGAAAAAATCCCAATTGATCATTTGTCGAGGTTCAATAAACATCGCATCATGAACTCACGGCCCCTAACGAGGATGGCTAGAGCGCCCTGAAAACATCCACCACGGAGCTGGATTGACCTGGACAGAAACCTGCTCATTTCTTCACGGTTTCTGACTTTACCCCATTTTGGATGCTGATTGTTGTGTGTGTGTGTGTGTGTGTTGTGACAAACATGAAGTATATCTTAGGTATTAATGGTCAGATAAGTGTTACTGTGTGCAGCAAAGTGGGAATTAACGCATGGCAGGCGGCCTCACACTCACTCTACTCCAGACCACAGCCCCATTAGGAATGACACTCTTGCGTGCATGCCGCCTGTATGCACTTAGGGGGTTTTATAAATGTCGGACGCACCAAGTCTGTAGTAATATGAATAAAAAATTACCGGACGTAGCCAAGAGGAAAGCAAAAATGAGGAAAGAGAAGAGGAACCATATAATTTACTGGGCTAGATACTTCCCAGGGAGCTAGCGTCAAAGCTCCCATAGTGGCACCAGAATGCACGGCCTGAAGCAGCCGACTTATGATTTGTGCGTGTTGTCCTCATTGTCCTCGGCTCAGATGCTGCGTGAGGGGCAAGTGACTTCAGAAGCAAAAATAAAAAAGCCTGTACATTTTAAGATCCCTGCAAACCAATAACCTATCTGGCATTTTAGATAAAATCTTTTTCTTCTATTGTACATTACTATGAGTTTTTATACCAATGGCCAGTGGTATTAAAAGGTCTTTATTGTTCTTGTCTTCAAGAATCTAACTACAGTCACTTTTAATACAATAAAAAAAAAAAAACCAACTACCTTTTTTTTTCCCCTTGGAATGTGTTACAATACAGCTTAAACATACAGAGAAGCAAATTTATAAAGTCCAGCCCCTAAGGCTGCCTCTGGAGTTTGTTTTTGTTAACTACTGTGTCTCAGGATGCTGTAAATATTTGAGCTTAGTGTTGCTGTTTTTTAAAAGTAAAATGAAAAAAATGTTTTTGACTTAGCAACTTGCATCCGTAGAGAACGGCCCTGAGCATCCTAAAGCACCGAAATGCACCGGAATGACTCCGAGCAGCTCGCCTTCCAGCACTTGTTTTGCTTAAGGATGTTTTTCTCTTTTTCTGGGAACTGCTTTTTCATGGTTGTCATGAGTTATTTGAATAAAACTGTCAACCAAAATGCTCATAGTTCAATCACGGAACGTTGTGAGGAGCTTTAAATTAGCAATGGCCTTGGCAGTCCAAATGCAGAGGACACTTCCATAAGTGAAGTGCTCGGTATTTGCAGGGGCTGTATTTCTCCCCAAATAATGTGCTGGTGGTATTTGTGGGGTTGCGTGGGAGGTGGGTTATGATCATAGCTGATTGCTGTAACCCATCCTTTCCAGGTGGTTGGGAAAGAAGATAAATGGGGGCCAGGATGGGTAAAAAGAGAAAATCTGTACCTAAGTGTTAGCTTAATTTCAGAAGGTTCATATAATTTGAGGTAGGTTCACTTCCTCTCTCATGGAGGCTTTGCCACCCAAATAGAAATAGTACTCGTATGTAGACCTAGGGATATGTCCTCAGACCAATAAAGGGGTTTTCTGGTTTAAAATAAAATGAAAACCAGTGTTACAAAACTCCCAGTAAAACAGCACCACCGAGATCTTTCAGAGCCTTTAGAAGTGGAGGGTCATAGATTGTGTCCTCAAAACTCCAACAATCCTTGGAATATTGGGAGGACACTGACAAATTCTCATTGTGCCATCTGTTCTGATTTCTGTAAGCGCAATTCCCCCTTCTGTTTACAGAAAATATGCCTTTGCAACACAGAGAGAAGAAACACACACACACACACACACACACACACACATCCGTTCGGGCTCCTCCAAGGCAGCCCAGTCGGAAAAGACAAATAACTCCGTCCACTACTACAGGCTACAGAATTCTCTCAACAGACTTGGAGATGGAAACTGACACTTCATCCTGCCAAGCACGTTTACTTTTTATGTCTTATGATTATTCTTTACTCCATGTAAATAGTTCGTGCATTGTAATAGGTGACAAATGTGACCGTAGAGAATGTATATTTTATTTATTTATTTATTTATTTATTTATTTATTTATTTATTTTAAATATGTCTCATTCAGAATGGCTGAGTGTCATGGTCAGAAAAGGCTTTTTTTTTTTTTTAATATATATTTTATTTATTTATTTATTTTGACAGAGGAGAGAGATACAGAGACAGAGAGAGAACTGAACTGGGGGAGCTCCCAGTTCAGCATATGGGTCCACACGGGCCGGGGCCGGGATTCGATCCTCAGTCCCCGGCGCTGCAAAGTGAGTGCCTAACCCACTGAGCCATCCCGGCCTCCCGAGAATGTATATTTTAGGATAACGGTATTTGAGCGAGGGTTTCTCTACTGCGCTATAGAGAATTTATCTTGTTTGCTCAAGAAACACGTCTATTAGCAGCACCTGCGGAGTTTTCCCCACATTTACCCACCTTGGCTTCAGCTGTCTTGTAAATAGGAGGAGAGCTTCCCACACTAGTGCCTGCCACGCCCAGTGAAGCCACTCCCCTTTTCTGTTGACACAAATACTCAAGGACACTTAGAATAGTTACACTAGACTGCATGGCTGCAATTCATGTGCACGTATAAGACTAAATGATATAAATAAAGTGCCAGAACTCGGGACTAGAGATAAGGAACAGAATCAGCAAATCTCAGGCGGGACAAGCCAATGTAGGCAATTCAACAACTGTTTAAAGTACATTAGAAATATCTAGTTTAGTCTTAGTGTCATTTGTTGGACATTTAATTTTGAGTCTCTTGAGGAAATCTAAATACATTACTATAAAATAAGATCAACAAAAAATCAAAATTGATATAATCATAGCAAGCCAAAATGTATGCATACTTTTTAAATGCCTTCAAGTTCATGGAGAAGATAAGTTTTTATTTTGATATGTATGATGTTTTGGAAAGGATTATGAAAACTAGCTAGCTAATTTTTCTAAATCATATAAATTTTAACCTTTATACACGTAATAAAAGACAGCCAATTAAGTATTTGTGAACTATTTCCATTAATAATAAAACCTTTTAAAAGTAAGGTAGTTTTTCACAAAAGCTTTCACGGTTCTAGATTATCGTGCCTGGTTCTTCCCTTTTTGTAAAAGAAGGTGTTTGAGCAACAGTATGGATCAAGAAAGCTGAGCTTTCTTGTCTATTCATGGCACACCTTGGTCGTTACTCCTTAGAATAACAATGAATATTATGGTGTGTGTGAGTGTGTGTGCATACATGCATGCATGTGTGTGTGTGGCTGTAGGATTCCAAGAATGCAAGAATCCTGGGAGATACTGAATACACATCGGAAGGTATACATGAGAGGAGGTTAACACTGTAGTTAAGGACTTGTATTTTCATCTGAAAGAAAGAAAATTACTCTTAAAGTCATACCTAATGCCTTATTCATACATATTTCATTAATACAATGTTTAATTTACACACTCATGAATGAAGTAAAATACATCAGGTAACAAATTCTGAAATTTTCACATCACCACTACGGAGAGAAGAGAGTTGATTTTTTTGAGGACCTAACGAAGTGCCAACATAAGAGATGTTAGCTTGCACAACATAATGCTGGGCGACTCCATCAAGCAGGTGCCCAAATGACAAGGGGGGATACTAAGGCTCAGAGAAGCTGGCTAACTCTGGCCAAGTCACGTTAACCAATTTGTTTTTCTATGCCACGCTGCCACCCTAGGTCAGAAAACACTACAGACAAGTGAAGGCAGAAAGCAGAGTTGTTATCGTGAAAGACATTCCCATCCCCACAGAAAGCCCCCTGTAACGGGTGCTCTTCACAACTCCAAATGAGGAGCGGTGAGCGTTCATGTCAACGTGCTGACAGATTGCGGTGGAGTATTTGGGTAACTATCTGGCGTTACTAAGCGAATGCCTTTGAAGGGTCCTACATGGCTTTTCTATTGCCGGTAAAGAGTGTCTTGGTGTTTGTGAGGGGCACAGAGTTCCTGGAGGCAAAGACCCGCCCCCTTTTGTAGAAGGAGAGCGAAGGGACAGATGCTGATATGCAAATCTTCAACACAGTGGCAAGGGCCTCACCTAGTTAAGCATATTTTTATTGGTAAGGGGAGAATTTTTAAGTGTCTTTATGTACTAGATACACTTTATTGCTTTTTTTCCTTTACAATAAGACAAAAATCAATGAATGCTGTTGGAGTTTTATGAACTCTCATAAAGGCAAGAGTGTATGAGAACACAAATATTTATACATCCAGTTTGCATGCATTATGTTTGTGCGATCGCTCCATAACAGTAAAGAATCAGACACGTTTTTATTGTTCCAACAACCTCTGTGGACTTCTGATTTTCACAGGCATCGTTTCATTCATTTTCACAGTGTTCTGGAAACGCAGCGAGGAGGGCGAGATTTCCTGTGGTCTGGGGGCCACCCGGGGTCCACAGAGCTCATTCGACTTGCTCCCAGTGGCTCAGAAGATCCGGGAGCCCACAGGGTGTCACCATGGGACCCTCTCCATAAATCAGCTTATATGTTCCACAGCAAGCTTGTCCCACCCACAGCCCTCAGGCCCCACACAGCTCAGGACAGCTTTGAATGCAGCTCAACACAAATTCATAAACTTTCTGAGAACATTACAAAACATATGCACGGACTTTCCTTTAGCTCCTCAGCCATCGTTAGTGTAAGTGAATGTGTGGCATTAGGTGCTCTTTCACAGATGCCACGTGTGAAATGTGAACTTAAACCTCACGGTACTCTTGTGAAAACAGAATTTATTTGTTCAAACCTTGCCTTTTCTGTGTGTCCTGGGAAAGCTGTTTAAGCTACCCTAGCCTGTTTCCTCACCTGTAAAATGGAAACAAAACTAACTCAAACGGTCGTTCTGCGTAAGGAGCTGAAGGAGAAAGTAAATACAAATAACTCAAAATCCCATGACAGGAGAGTTTTGCAGTTAAATGAGATCCTATCTTCTCTTTTCTTTTGTAAACACGTGCTTACTTCTTTTTACAAAGTGTAAATATGTTCTATCACCTTCCCCGTTGCCATTTAAGAGTATATTGGGAATATTAACCCATTTTGGTGTATAATCTAACAGATACTTTTCACCAGCACTATTCATATTGTTGATATAGCTGGGTTGAATCAGATCCAAAATTCAAATACTTTCCCAAACTGTGTTCTAGTAAAGACTATGCCATTTACAAGTCCCCCAAAGGGACTAGGGGTCTGGTCTTCTCACACTATCGCCAACGCTTCACTACGGGTCTCATAGACCTCGTTACCAACTACCATTTAGCACATGGAGCACAAGTTGGTCTCAATGTGGTAACTGTGACAAATCAGCAGGTCACTATATTAGGCATCATGAGAAATTATAAAATATTTGAAATGTCTTTTTCTATATTCAAAATACCTAAAATGGAATTAGGAGCTAAGACAAACATGTAAAGTTATATAAATTTTGAAACTGACATGGAATGATTATAAACAAACATATATATTTGACTATATATATATATATGTATATTACAGATACTGATATATGTATTTATATGTGTGTAGATTAATATGTACAAAATCCAGATATATTTAAGAATCCAGATATACTTAAAGGCTCATTGTGTGTGTGTCTGTGTGTCTATGCAACCATATTTGTAGGAAGTGAGTTACAAGTGTGAACATAGTAAATGAGGTTAAATGACGTGCCACTAAGAAAGGAAACCACAAAGTAAAATGTTTGGCTCATGTTCCGCATAATTAAACTAAAGTATATTTCTGAATTCATGTGAGGTTGACCACGGAAAGATATTAAAAGGAAATATAATGTAATAAAAATATACATTCAGAGGGTTCAAATCTTTGTGTTCTTTAATTTGGGAAGTTTTCATATTTAACCCATGTTCTTCCACTCTTCTCTAGAAACACTTCACATTATTTTATTGGGAAAAGTAAGAGAATACCAAATGAGGATGTATGATGTGATTTTGGAAACAATGATTTCGGGATTTCAAACCTTTCTTCTTTCTGTAGCTAAGGACAGAGTGACAGCTTTGCACACAGGTTCACACCCTCAGCTGTCTGGGGGGCCCCGATTCAGCAGAACCAGCCTTGGGTGGCTCATTCAAAAGGGACCACATGCATGTCACGCCAGCTCAAAACCTCCTCTGGTCCAGGGTGGGCCCTGGCGGTGAGCGATGGGTGACCATGAGGCAGGAATGGCTGCAAGTCCACGTCACCGCAGGGACAGAGCCATGTGCCCCACGATGCCTGGTGTTCTCACACCCTCCTGTCACCTCCCTACCTCTCGTAGAGACTGACACTTTATTCTGAAGCCATCAGTCAATGCTTTTGACCTTCAGGTATATGCTAGACTGCGTCCATCATGAGACGTGCATTTCCTGCCAAAGAAATGACCAGTGCTTCTAGAACGCACGTATTTACGAGACACAGATGCGCAAAAAGAGGATAGCTTGAAACCAGCAAAACAAAACGCAGTGTGTGCAGGAGGTGGGCTGGGGAGACCTTCTCCCTGATGCCCCCTGGCTGGCCCCCGCTGGTGGGCAGAGGGCTCTGGGCAGATGACCGCCACCCTTCGTGGGAGGCTGTGCTAGATGAAAACCACCAACACATGCATTTTAATTTCTAAAATGTTGGCTTCTCCCATGTGAGCATTGCATGTATTTAATTCTCCAGGCCCTTTTCCACAGGAATTTAAACTGTAACTAGAAGATAGGATTGTTTACATTAGACTATAGATGTATTGATGGCAGAATGATCTAAAAGCACCTCTGCTCTTGCATTGGCAATAAAAGCAACACACACACACCTTTTGTGTATTCCCATGAGACTCACCTACCGTAGAAAACATTAATGCTAAGTGGCACGGTGGCTCCTGCTGTCTTACAGAAGTCCAAGGTCAGAGTTGAGGCTATCGGGAGAGGGAGCCAGGATTGGAGGTAGGTTTTTAAGTGGGTTTGATAAAGGCTAGTGAAAAAAATCACAGGAGATGCTGCAATTTTAATGCTAAGTGGCTTTGCATTGGAAAAATGCCCAAGGGCCATGTCTAGCACAGTCACTTACTAGTGAGTGACAGTAGATCGATGGGGACAGAGTACAGAGGCTTTGTCACCGGGGGCACTCGGATAGTGTGTGACCAGCCTGAAGCAGCATCACTGGAGAAGTGGTGTGAGGCCCGTGGCCCGGTCATCCCACCCCCACCTCCAGGTGCATGAGTGGGAGGCGGGGCCTGGACCCCGGGGGCCACAGGGTCAGCTCCTTGGGGACAGGTAGACGAAGGGACCAGGAGATACTCCAGTGGGAGAGGCTCACATCCCTCCTTCATGTGGCGAGGGGACACCAGGGAGGGCACCCGGTCCTCTGTCACCCAGCCTGTGGCCAGGGCTGGGGTTAAATTCCGCTCGCTGAGGCAGACACATGTGAAGGCCTTCACCTCTCTGTGGGCGGGTCCCACGTGGGAACTGTGCCCCATGGGCACCCAGCATGCGGCGAGTGTGGTCGGCAGGTCCCAAGAGTCAGAGCATCCCGCATCACACTCCCCTCCTCCATTATTCTGCACAGTGACGATGACATGGCCATGTAAGAAATACCGTGTCACCAAGAAAACTGAAGGACACAGCAGCTACCAGGCAGGCTGAGATGACAGAGTGGTTGGCCCCAGACACAGAGACATGCTGGCCACCTACAGAAAACAAATTTAATTCATCCTTTTGGAAGGAAGGAAACTCTCAGGTTCTGGAAATGAAGAAAGAAGTCAAGGACGGGGTGGAAAGTTGAGATAGCACCCCCCAGGGCAGTTGGTCTTGAGGGTCCCCAAGCCCGTCCGGCACGAGCTGTGAGCTCTGCTCCGGTCACCCCGAAGCTCGGGCACAGGGCGCTGGGAAGAGGGAACAACAGGCCGAGGGCACTGCGGAGCAGCCAGGAGGCAGCCCCCTGGTCAGAGCCTCAGGGGGGGGACTCATCAGGGAGAAACTAAACCCTCACGGTGGGGTGCGTGAACATGGTGTGAACTCAGGACCAAGAAGTGACAGTAAGCATTGTCGGGTCAGGACCACTGAAAGGCTTAGGGCCCAGCACAAGCGGGAAAACAAGACCAAATCTGAAGGAAACAGGACGCGGTCACAGAACAAATAACCCGCTAGGAAGATAAAACCACAACGGACACGTTCTAACCGCAGGAGGAAATGCCACCACGTAGGAGTCAGGGGCCCGACTGCGAGGAGAATGCGGAGCTCCCAAGACCAGAGATCACGCGGCCACGGCCAGATATGAACCAGCATTGAGGTTTGACATCGTTAGAAATGCAAAGAAGTAGAAACGATAACAGAAAATAGGATGATGCACAAACAGAGTGATCTTAATGAGTCCCTCCCCAGCCGGAGCGTGGGCAGTGCTTAGCAACCAGCTTCCCAAGTGGCCTGAGACGGAGGACGTAAGCTGCCGATGGAGAAGACGCGGCCGGCACCTCTACGACCAGGTGATCGAGGTTGACATCATCAGTAGCCGGCGAGGCTGACTCGGAGCACCCTTGGCATATGGGGCAGAACCGGCACTTCCCCTCCCCAAACCCATAAGCCCCATCTGTTCATAATCCTGAGAAACACATCAGCCAAATCTCATGCGAGGAACACCCCACAAAATACCCGGCCAAGCCTCGGGAAAACTGCCACGGTCAGCAACAGCAGGGAAAGTTTGAGAAACTGGAAGGCATGGGGAGCTGAGGAGGGACGGTGACTCCAAGCAGGGCCGTGTCCTGGGCGGGCAGAACTAGGGGCGTGCAGATGACAGGTGGAATTCGGTTAACGTGAAGTGCAATCGGTACATTGAGCAATGAGCCAACATCGTTTTCTAGATGTGACAAATGCACCGGGCTAATGGAAGATAAAACTGGGAAACCAGAACTCTGAGTTATCTTTGTAACTTTGCTTTAAATCTGAGTCTATTCTTGAAAAAAAAAATGATTTAAAACAATGAGTCATCTCTGACAGTCTTCAAACAGCCCTTCTGAAAAGATTACCAATAAAACCGGGACAATTGCTGAAAATTTCTTAACACCACCACAGCTGCCTCAATAATTGAATGATGCATTTGAAGCTCTGAGGGAAAATAAAAATGCAAAAATCTAGATCCTCCCAAATAATCTTGTGAATTTGAGCAAAAATACGGTCATTTGCAGACAAACGATCACTGAGAGACTTAGGCATTTGCAGACATTTGTTAGAACAGCTAGTCCTAAAAGCCGTACCTCAGGAGACAGGAGGCGGGCAGTAGGAAGTGAGGATAGGGGAGGAAGGTTAGGACAACTCAAGGGGCATTTTCTGTAATCGTAACAGTGAATTCAAAAAGCGATGGTTAAAACAGGTACAACAAAATTAGTGAACGATAATAACTTAGGAAAAAAGAAGGATTGATCAGAAATAAAGCTTTTTACGATCCTTGAGTTGATTAGAAGAAACATGCAGATTTTGATTAAGTTTAGACTTCATTAAGTCAAAAATGCTCGCAAAACTATGAAGCCAATGACTAAAGAAGTGTAAATATAACACTTAACTTGAGAATTAGTCTAACGAGGTTGCTGAGCATAGAGCCTCTCCACCAGCCTGTATGACTCATGCAACATGGAACCAAGTTTCTTAATCACAGATGCCTCTCAGTGTCATGGTAAAGGCTATTAGAGTATGAACTTCTTAGAACACAAAAAGCTGTTACTATCACAGCCCACAACCCAGTATGAGAAAAGAGAAAGAAGGTAGATGTGATGAATCCAAGGAAACACAGGGAAAGAGAGAAAAAGAATCCATAGAAGAGCCTGTTACATGAAAACACATAAAATATGATGATGGAAGTTAGTCCAAATACCGGTAAGTATCAGTTTAACAATAAGCGTAAATGGATTAGATTCATACATTAAAAGATTCAGATTTTCAGATTAGATAATGAACAAAATCCAGCCACAAGAGCTTTCTCCAAACGTCTACTACTCTGACACCAACAGTATGACTGTAAAGGATGGGAAAAAAGACCGAATTCAAGATGGCAAAGCACAATCAATATTAGGCCAAACTGACGTTAGGGCAAAAATTATGATTTGGAATAAAAAGTTTACTACGTAATAATTGCAGAAGTCAGAGTTCCCCAAAGAAACAGAAGGGGTATACAAGGGCTATCTGGAAAGTATCCAGCCATGTAACTGCTCTCGTTGTGTTGACAATGGCTGGATTTTTCCCAGACAGCCCCTCATATGTACAAAGAAATTATTTTAAGAACCTGACTCCCAAGATTATGTGAGCTGGCAAGTTCAAAATCTTCAAAGCCAGCGTTCCAGTTCAAGTCCAAAGACAGCCAGGCAGCAGAGTTCTGTCTTACTCAGAAGAGGGCTGGACTTTTGTTCGATTCCAGTCTTCCACTGATAGGACGAGGCCCACCCACGGGACGAGGGCAATCTGCTTACTCAGTGTGCTGAGCACGCAACTTCCAAACACCTTCAAAGAAACTCCAGCATAATGACTGACCCAATTTGAGGCTACTCTGTGCGCCAGTCAAGTTGAAACAGAAAAATAACCATCACAATAAGAGAAGCAATGAATTAGGAAGCTGAAAAAAAGTCCTAAATTTACATTCACCTAACAAAGGAAGCATGAAGTCTATAAAGGAAAGATTGAGAGTGCTGTAGGAGAAATTAAGTGAAGAAAAACCTACAAGCTTATGGGAGACTGTAGCACACCTCCTTTAAGCTGGTATACCAAATATTGGTGAGAATCTGGTATTCTTGTAAACAGTTTTGAGCATAGTTGTTCTAATAGGAATATACAGAGCCTTACACTCGAAATAGAGAGAATACAAATCCTTGTCATGTATACCTAAAGCAATTTTTTAAATTAGGTACATACTTTGCTAGAACAGAATTTTCAAATTAAAGTTCATACAGACATATTAAACATATTATTTAGAGGATTACTACCCCCCATTCCCTGTGTTTTTGGAAGTTTATAAACACACACCCTAAACAAAATGAAAACAATTGGCTCACTATTTTGTTTGTAAATCAGTAGAGCAGTGCATTTACCAGACCTAGTAAGGTCATGTTATTATAGCTACACGGTTATATAGGCTTATGTTCAGCATGTGGAATATTAGAGTCTGGCCAACAATTTTACCTATTTATGTAGGTTGTAAGCTCTCAAAAATCTAGGATTTTGACAGCTGGTTCATATATGTAGGTAATAAATTTTCATTTGTTATTACTCTACCAAATTTGAGTATGTTACTGAATAGTGTTTAACAAATATTAAATCTTATTTTCAAACAAGTTGATTAAGGTCAGTATTAGCCACTCAACACACAATCATGGAGAATCTTCATGAAAAACAGAGACAGGGGACATATCCTGGATCGAATCGGATGAAGGACACACAGCAGCCAAACAAAATGCAGGATGGTGGCATTGAACTAAGCCCAGAAAAAGGACATTAGCAAGAAAACTGACAACTTTTTTTTTATTTTTTATTTTTTTTATTTTTTTTTATTTTTTTTTATTTTTTTTAAATTTATTGTTAAATTTGATGAGGTTACATTGGTTGGTAACAATTAGACAGTTTACAGATGTACAAGTCCACCTCATTTTAATAGACTATATAGATCAGTTCAGAACATGGCATGAGTGCTAATTATCTCAGTTTTGACCGTTGGACTGGGGTTTGTAAGCTGTTAACATAAGGGGAGACCGGGTGAAAGGTATGTGGGAACGAGCTGCTTTTTTGCAACTTTTCTGTCAGTTTAAGTCAAGAATACATCAAACTAAAAAAGTCTTTAAATTAGTCTATAATTCAAACTTCTGTCTTCAGAAGTTCTCCTAAATAAAACATTTCTTTCCTCTAATATTGGAGAAGGTTGATCAGACTGAAAATGAGGAGAGAGCTGCTTCCTGTTATGCAATAGTTCCACATTTATGGCTACAAAACCACAAGGACACAGCCATTGAGTTCAGCCAAGGAGAATCGATCCATTCTGAAAATAGTGTGATGTTTGAAAAAGGAGTTATGTTGCCAGCTCTCAGGATGTTTTATTTACTCTTTATCTGCCATAGAGCAATGGTGTCCCAGTTGATTAGAATAGCACACCACTGAACAACCGTACCCTGAGCCCAAATGTGGAAAACATCTCAGGGCAAAAGTGTTCTCATCATAAGGAGGGGCGTGGGCATTCCTGCATGCCGTTGCCCACACCCCAAACCCGCGAGGCATGACGGCAGAACATTCTGGAACAGCTTGCAAGCTACTGCCACAGACTACGGGAGATTTGGTGAACGCTCTACTAACGGTGAGCACAGTTCCACCCCAATAATGACATTAAATCCAATGCTTCACGAGGGGCCAGCCATATTCTCGTTTGCCATCCTTGTGCCTTCCAGGCATTGAGTGCTCACCATGCACGTGTGAGGGCCTGTGCATGTGTACTTTCGCTCTATACGGTAAACACAGAAACCGTGTTTTGTGGGGGCTTTGTTTGTTTGTTTGTTTTTCATTAAAAAGGGAGGGAGAGTCCACAGCCTGAGGTCAACACCGCCCAGAAGGAAGGGGTCTGTGGAAACCCCACGGCCTTCATACGCACTTGAGTTCCACTCCTCCAGAGGGCGCCACCAGCAGCCCTGTCAGTCATGATGAAGTGAGCGCCCTGAGATTTATGATGCGTGTTCTTTTCATGTCTTCACCGGGAGACGTCCCACAGGTGTGTTTGTACTACAGAGATAGATGAAGATTAATTGTGTGCCCCGGCGCTGAAATGCATTGACATATTTTCTGAGATTTAAGTCCTGTTAATGCTGTACCAGAATTCTCAAGGACTAAAAGAAAAGGCGAAGCAATGATTATTTCCCTTTAGGAAGCAGAAATTCATCTTTCACCTCGAAGCCGACAATTTTGATTCTGGAGACCTGGAAGGTCAAAATGGAAGTCCTTCAAGGCTGAGCCAAGGCCCCACGACCACTTCACCTGAGCTCAGCCGCCCAACATGGTGCACTATCCTTACTCATAAAGGCCTACCTCACTCACAGCCTACGCGCCAAAGAACAGGGCCAGCTAGCACTTAAATGCAAGTGGCTTTGACCGAAAAGCAAGTGAAGCTGAAATCCTTGGACCTTTCATCTGACTGCATTCATGTCCTTGAGCCGGGACACCCGCGCTCCATCTCAACCACCTTCCCTTTGCACATGCCTAAAGGTGACACGTGGGAAGCCAGGATGGCTCAGCGGCTGAGCACTGACATCGTGGCCCCGGGGTCCAAGGATCGAATCCCAGCCCCGGCCCGTGCAGACCCATATGCTGAACTGGGGTGTGCCCCCAGTTCAGTTATCGCTGGGGTAAGCCTCCTATGTGGGAGGCCCCTGGTTTGGTTCCCACCCCAGGTGAGCTGCCCCTGTAGGAGGCCCCAGCTTGCAGGGTGTTCCTTCCATGCGGGAGGCCCCTGGCCTCGTTCCTGCCCGGTTTGGCCCCACGCCCACCTATGGAACAAAACTGTATCGAAAACTAATGTACAACTATGAAGACGGCTCTGGGCCCTCCCCCTTCTCTCTGTCTCCCTCTGTTTCTCTGTCTCCCTCTGTCCATCTGTCAAAAACAATAAACATAGATCTTATTAAAAAAAAAAAAGAAAATTGACTTTATCTTTAACAAATAAAGGCAACACATGCAGGTGACATCGTTATCTTGCATGGTGTAAGACTCACTTCTGGAAGCTCTCGTTACACTTCGGAGGGGACACGTTTCTGGTTCGGGTACTTTGGACAAGAGTTTGGGTGATGGCATTGGAAGGCAGTGGGTAGTAAGGCTGTGTGCTGTGAGAAGGGAACACCGTGGCCAACAGAAAGACAACATTTTAAAGTTTCTGTCTGTGCAGCGTGAAACTAGCTCTGCAGCCTGTGGTTCCCAAAACAGGACGCCTGTTTCCAGAGGCTGCAAAGCACACCAGCTGTGGAAGAGCGTAGATACCTATTTCCATTGATAAGAAAGGAGACAAACGTCCCTGGTGTTCGCTGTGCAGAGTGACCCTGGCTGCTCCCTCGGGACGGTCTTGTGACATGCAGCACACAGCTGTCCTGAGGGCACACTGGACTTCTGCATGCAGAGCCTCCAACTCTTGTCAAATGGAATCCATGAGACATTATCTCGTATTTGTCAGCTAACCTTCACAAAGCAGACACGCGGCTTGAAAGTTCCAAGAACTTCGGCTTTGCGATGATACAAAGAGGCAGACAGATTAAACATGAAGACATAGCAGAGGTGACCTTTCTTCTACTTCTATTGTGAGCTTTTCCTCAGGCAGATAAAAAGGGAGAGATTTAATTTCCACAACAATGGAAAGGTACTGAAAAAGCAAAAGCCACTACCTTCCTGTACTTTATTCCTATTGATTCAGGAGGCCCAATGAATGAATGATGACTGGAACCACAGCAGTCATTTTGCAACCATGAGGTAGCAGCATATGGAGAGGAATAAGCACGTTAAGGATAGCAGAAAGGAAAGAAAGAAAGAGCATATGTAGGTCCTTGGTGAATCATAGAGCTGATATTCCATCTGTAAGATCTTATGACAGTTTAATATCGTCATGACTTTAGCCACCGGGAGTCAAGTTTTCTGTCATTTGCAGGCAAATGCCTACTAACTGATTGACAAAATGACAGAAAGTACCACTTGGGAAAAAAAAAAAAGCAGATGTTCGTAAATGTTTGGAAAGAAACAGATGACTCTGTTTCCTTAATCTGTAATTTGTGGTTAGAAATGATGTAAATGCATTAGCCCTAAAAATAAAAAAATCTACAGCTGCAAACTTTAGCAACTTAAAACAGATTTTATGCTTAAAAATCTACAGCTGCAACGTTAGCAACTTAAACCAGATTTCATGCTTAAAAATCTTTTCCCCAAAAAATGACTAAGAATGAACATAAACAACACATCTTCCTACCAGGGTGCTGGGAGAGGGACGTGTAACAGCCAGAGCCCAACAAAATCTTTACATACAAGTTTGAAAACCAAATGGGACAAAACATTACAACAATGGGTATCGCACTTTAATTAAACAAAGCTCCTGATACATTTCTCATACTTGGAATTAGGTATCTTTGTGAAATGCTTTTTTTCCCCTTTTTTTTTAAGTTTTAATAGCCAATGAAATCAAGGAGTAAAATAAACTGAATTTGTAAATGGACATTTAAATTGCTGTATTGCAAAACTTAGACTAAATTTAAAAAAAAAAAAGTGTTTATTGCTCTCACTATAGTATTAACAATTTAAACTGTCTAATTGTTACCAACCAATGTAACCTCATCAAATTTAACAATAAATTTAAAAAAAAAAATTAATTAATTAATTAATTTAAAAAAACAAACAAAAAAAAAAAAACAATTTCATGCTGTCAGCATATATATTTCTAAATCATGTATTTATTTTATATAGTATATACAAGAATATACTAATATATTTCTAAATATTGTTTCTAAATTTATCTCATTAATTTTTTTTTCTGTGAATGGTTTAGAATAGTACAGGATTTATAACTGATTTCTACATTGAATAAATCCTCGGAAGTGTTTACTGGAAAAGATAACTTGCCAAACTTGGGAAACTCTTATGTTCCGATAATCACCGAGCTCTGTAATTTAGACCCCTGACTGCGGGTCCCCAGCCCTGATGCCCCCCTGGCCCGGCATAGAGGCTGGTACCCAGAAAACCTTCTTCGTACCTCGTGGGCTCTAACTCTGGTGTTCTGGGGGCGTTGGTCATTTTTGACGCTCTGGTTTGCATGCCGTGTGCATCACTTTAAGGACAAGAAATAACCTGGAAGGACACACTTCCCTCTTTCTCATTCATTGCCTTGAAAAGGAGTAACTGTTCAGGAAGCACCCGTAGTTGTGGAGCCGCAAGAATTTCAGCAGCCGCTTGCAGGAGGCCAGGACGAGTGCTCGCTCCCCACATGTAGTCCTGTGTACACGCTGAAGACCAGGCTTCGTAGGAGACAACGGGAAAGGGCCCGCTTCTCAAAGGCTAACGCCTTCCAGCTCATACACGGAAGACACCTCGGTGGGGGAAGAACCTCATCCAGAGCCCCAGGAAGCCAGCAGCAGCCATAGCACTGAGAAACGCCTTGGACACTGTTCTTTTCGAAAAGATGGACGATTACAGATGGAGGCTTGGGTTTTACTGGCAGGAGGACACAAATTAACAGGGGACACAGAGGTCAAGGTGGCTGGGCAGGTCGCAGAAGCTGCCTCCAGCAAACACCCCGCCCCAAGGTCCCTGTCCAGAGAGACTGGCTGGCACATCCACAAGGTGCAGCCAGTGAGGGCAGGGGGCTGGTGGGCCGCAGATGCACGAGCAACGTCCTCGCCTCCTTCTACCTCCACTTACTTCCTGATGGAAGCAGATGGTTCAAAGAGGCCCCACAAAAATGACGCGAAGCGCCCCTGGCAAACTCGTCCAATTTTCAGCTAATTCAATTATTAAAAAGGAAGCCGGGCCTTCTCTCCCTCAAATTGATCTTTCCACCAGGAAACGGGCTTAATCTCCTAATTGTTCTAAAATGACTATAATTCTGCAAAACGAGCCATGATTTCCTCATGAAAACTCTAAGACGGGCATAGGAAAAAGTCCATTTTAAATATTTACTATTTTATCACTGAGCAGTTAAAAACCTATTTCGATTTATTCGTGTCTACTGTAGTTTAGTCTATTAATATTGAGCAGCTGAGTTTTGTGTTCTGCAGGAGACATCAGAAATCAAACTCCAAGTTCAAGTGTAACTTGAAAGTCTGCGTCCTTGGGCAAGTCACTTAACCTCCGGGTCTGGAAAAAGAAAGGGTAACGCCGACCTACTTCCCAGCCCTGGTGGAAAGATTAACTCATTAATAATCGTTGAGCACTTTGAGAGGATAAGGTGCTATGCAAATGCTACGCAGTATTACTATTAATGTTTCAGTTAAAATTAGAGCTTGCAGGGATAATAATTTTTGATGTAAGAATGAATTGAATATTCTAGAATCCTTTATTCTAATATCACGTAAATCATACAGGGACCTATGTAACTGAATATTTTGATGTTCTTGTGAAATAGATACCATAGTAACTTTGTCATTTTATGTAAGGGAGGACTAGCTCACATAAACTTCTAGAAAAGAAGAAAAAGAATATTTTTAGAGACCTTTTCAAGTACAGAAAGGCTTGATTCTGATCAATTCTCATCATATAATTTCATTTGGATCCAACAAATTCTAGGCAAAAGAAATTAACCTTTTCGTATAGAGCTCTTTAAATGTAAGACCTGAAACCATAAAACTCCTAGAAGAAAACATAGGGAAGTAGCACGCTAGCCCTAGTCTTGGCAATGACTTTTTAGATGTGACACAGAGAGAACAGGTGACATAAACATCAATCAACAAGTGGGTCTACGAGGGAAGGTCATTCAATTCACAGAACGGGGTGGTCGGAGGGGTGGGCATACTGGGGCACACAGTTTGATTGTGTGACTTACTATTAGCATATGTGCCAAACTCAGCCTCCTTGCATGCGTGTTCTTTCAGATGTCGCTGAAGAAGCACATCGAACATGAAGAACACCCTAAGAATGGATAAACCGAATTTTGCACCATCATTAAGTTCCTCACGAAACAAGGGAAAGCACTTCAAACCACTTGGGAAGAGATGCTAGCAGTTTACAGGACAGTGGCCCTGGGAAATCCATGGTTTACAAGTGACACAGTCTTTTCAAGCGAGTCAGAGAGTCGATTGAAGACCTCCGACCAGGACACCCTCTCAAGGCCACTTCTTCAGACATTGTTAGAAATGTTGACAACTTACAGTGGAAGATGCCCAATTGAACAGAAAGCCGCTGGCAGGAATGGCTGGAGCATCACCCACAACCGTTGTGAACGTTCTCCATCAGCATCTAAGGACGTCACCAGTCAGTGCCAGATGGTACCGAGAAGGCTCACGCCGCTTCAACACCAACAGCGCGTCGAGTGTTCAGGACGGTGTGTGGACCTCTGCAGAGACAGCAGAGATGAAGTTTTAAACCGATTGTCACTGGAGATGAAACTTGGGTTCATCAGGATGAGCCTGAGTCAAAGCAGGAGTCCACACAGGGGTGTAAAAAGGGCACGTCACCCCCTAAGACGTTCAAGGCGTTGCAGTCGGCTGGAAACATCATGGCTACTGTTTTTTGGGGATACGGAGGGCATCCTGCTGATCGATGACAAGGGGAAGGTGTCACAATAACTGGAGAGAGCTACTCCATCTGCTGACACAGTTACAAGAATCTGTGAAGGAGAAAAGCAGAGGAAAATGGACCAAAGAGCTGCTGCTTTTGCACAACCACACACCCGTGCACAAGAGCAGTGTTGTGTCGGCTCCTCTTCATGACTGTGGCTTCTACACGTTAAACCACCCTCCCTGCCGTTCTGGCCTGGCTCCCTCTGATTGTCACTTGTTCCATAATATGAATAAACAGCTTTGCGAGAGGAAATTTACAGATGATGAAGAAGTTAAAGCTGCAATTTCAGTATATTTTTAGGGCAACAGAAAGAAAACATTTTGTGAAGGTTTAAATAAATGTATTGAAAAATCTGAAATGCTCAGAGTAAATATATGGAAAAGGAAAATAAGGGGTTTTTTTTATCCTTCTCCTTCATTCACGAATATCTTGACCACTCCTCATGCATTGAACTAAAAAGGTGCTACACAGCAAACAAAACAATACGCAAAATGCAAAGCAACCTAAGGAATGAAGAAACCATTTGTAAATCATATAGCTGATAACAGGTTAACATCTAAAATATATGACGCTCTTAACAACTCAATAGAGAAATAAAATAGTAATCTAATTAAAAATGGCCAAAACACCTGAACAGACACTTTTCCAAAAGCGTACCAATGACCGGCAAATACGTGCAAAAGTGTCACCATCACCAATAATTAGGGAAATGCACAACCACGCTTCGGTGAGAGCACGCGTCATACCTGTTAGAATAGCTCTCACCTGAAAGACAAGAGATGACAAGTGTTGGCAAGAACGTGGAGAAAAGAGAGCCCTTGTGCACAACTATGCGCATTGTGCAGCCAGTACGGAAAACAATGTGGAAGGTCCTGGAAAAATTACAAAGAGAATTCGCATGTGATCAGCAATTCCACTTCTGGGTATTTATCCAAAGGAAAAGAAATTACTGTCTTGAGGAGGTGCCTTTACTGTCTGTTCAAGCGTTGTTTACAACAGCTGAGATGTGGAAGCCCCCAGGTGTCCACTGATGGGAATGGGAACGTGCACAATGTGGTGACGAGAAAGGAGGAAAGTCTGCCATTTGCAACAACGCGGATGGCACGTGAGGACATCTGTTGAGTGAAAAATATCAGACAGAGGAAGAAAGACGCTGTGTGATCTCACTTATAAGTGGAATCTTAAAAAGCTCAACTCTTAGCAACAGAGGGTAGAATGATCGTTGCCAGGGGCTTGGGGACATGGTGAGGTGTTGGTCAGAGGGTACGAACTTTCAGTTAGGAGACGAATGAGTTTCAGGGCTCTAAGGTACAGTGTGGAGATGACAGGTGACAGTACTGTGTTGTACACTTGAAGGTGGCTGGTGACGACAGGTGACAGTACTGTGTTGTACACTTGAAGGTGGCTGGTGACGACAGGTGACAGTACGGTGTTGTACACTTGAAGGTGGCTGGTGACGACAGGTGACAGTACGGTGTTGTACACTTGAAGGTGGCTGGTGACGACAGGTGACAGTACGGTGTTGTACACTTGAAGGTGGCTGGTGATGACAGGTGGCAGTACTGTGTTGTACACTTGAAGGTGGCTATGACTGTAGATCTCAAATCTCACAGCAACAACTAAACGGTAATTGTGTGAGATAAGGATTGTTCACTAACTTTACTGTGGTTAACTTCTGCAGTAGATACATGTAGCGAGTCATCACATTGTAAACTTCAAACTTACACAATGCTATATGTCAATTATATTTCAATAAAGCTGGAAAAAAACCAATGAAAACAAAAAGAGACTTCCTGTACAGTAACTATCACTTTCATTGCCTCTTGAATAAGCCAAAGATATTTCATATATCATTTACTCACATATCATACTATACTTCAAAAATATTTGTCAGAGCTTATAATCTTAAACACAAAAATAATATTCAAAATGTACATATACAAATAGGAAAAGAGATAAATTTAACAACAGAGGGGTTCTATCTGTTATTATATCAAACAATACGTGTAGTAGCACTTGTCTGTGAATTTGAAGTGTACCAATCACAGTTTTAAAAACTCATTTAATTATGCATTGAATTCATCTGTGAGCCTGTTAGCAACCAGAATGAAAAAAGTAAATAGTTTACATAGTCAACATAAAAAGAATAAATGTTAGGAGTTTTCTTGGACTGTTTTCTGAACGAATATGTTACTTAGGCCTTACATGAATGACTTTGGGGAACATCTAGTTTTCAACTTTAATAGTATCTTGAAAATTAACAGAAGTTTTCTTCATAGGGACTTTTGCCCCATCATTTCTCTAGGAATGTAGAGCTTCTATCCCGAAATCCTAATTGATTGTTGACAAGCTTTGAAGAACGTAAGCTAACGTGGTCCAGATCAAATGAACAGCGTCCCTCGAATTACTGTCATTGTGTTGAATGCTAGTGCTGAGAGCTGTGTGTGTGTGTGTGTGTGTGTGTGTGTGTGTGTGTGTTCCAATCATTAAATGGGGGTTTTCTAATTCGGAACAGGAAAACTCTGGCACCGAACAAGTTCATGGCAGCCA
The DNA here is from genome assembly GCA_004027555.1 of Craseonycteris thonglongyai. Taxonomy (NCBI): domain Eukaryota; kingdom Metazoa; phylum Chordata; class Mammalia; order Chiroptera; family Craseonycteridae; genus Craseonycteris; species Craseonycteris thonglongyai. The sequence continues at coordinate 4,665 of PVKE010010286.1, read as the reverse complement.
TTAAATTACAAACACTTAAAGACTAGGACAATAGACTGTCGTCCTCAGTCATTTTTACGTGGGCCGCGAAGAACAGGAGCAAGGTGACTGTGGTTTCTGAGGAGTCGCCAGGCCCCAGGGCCTTGGCAGCTGCTTTCTCACTTGCTCATCTCAACAATAGGCTGATGGAGAGCGGGAACCCTTTCTCTGAGGAGGAAACCGGGACTCAGGGAGACTAGACAACCCAGTTCCAAGCGCGGCCGCTTCACCGAGCTGCTGGCCACACCTCAGGCTATGCCACACCCCAGAGCTCTTTTTATTGGGGTTTAAAATAAACCCAAATTTAAAATAAACCCAAATCTCTGGATCTCATGGTCTTGAGATCCAGAGATCAGTACTGTCTCAAGTGTGGATCTCAGGCCAGGACTTCATCCTTTTCAAACGAAACTCACAGTTTAGCTTGTGAGGCACCGTTACATTGTCGGTCCCGGCTCCTTTGCTCTCGCAGGAGAGAACATTCCAGATGCTCTCGCATGGCCCATCCCATGGCTCTCACAGACGGGCAAGCGCTCTTACGTCCAATTGCATTTACTACCTCAGGAAGCAGAGTATGCGTGATTGTGTCCTTTAGACGTAACCTAATGACAGACCAATATTGAAAGTAAGCAATTGCCTGAAGTCCGTTTCAATTCACAGCCTCCAATATGTCTAGTATAAAATAATAAAGTGTTCCTAGAAATATTAGAAGAAACACCATTATTTAATTACCATCAGGCCTTCCGGGACAGAAATAAAACATGATTTACGTGGATGAACAGGGGGATGGGCGTGGGGTAAGGACTGAAAAGACATTATACAGATGAAACGTGAAATGCTCGTAGGAAAGACAGCAAAATGATAGATGAAATGTTAAGGAAAATAAAATAATGAAAAAGGAGAAACGAATTCTACAATCAGATTTTCTATTATGGAGGGGGAGACAGAGTTGAAGATGGAGGAAAACAACACTCCGGCAATTAAAGTAATGTTTTTCAAAGCCAAAAGGAAAAAAAGTTATAGAATAAACTTTTTAATTTTTATTTCCCATAAGATGACATATTCCTTTTAGAAGATCAGGGTAGTGAAGCAAGTGGTCAGTTGGAAAAGGTCTACAAATGGATTTTGATGTGGGTGGCTAGAAGCAAAATAACAGGCATATGACCAAATATATTCAGTGAGAAAAAGGTTTAAAAAACTAAATGAAAAATGTACATAATATTCTTAGTAATAAAAAATTGCCAGGAAAACCAACTTATGAAATATCAGTTGTTTTACTACATGGTTCTGAGATTCATTCCTCAGCGACACAGAACCCAGTGGGTAGCTACAGGCCGATCATGAATATACAGAATGTAGTTCAGCAGGTGATGCCTGCCATTCAGCGTGTGAAGTGAATTTAGTGAATTCACTGTAAAGTGCTTCAAAACTCCATGAAATCGCTCACGCTGTGGTTTCAATCACTCCTCTTTTCGAAAATGGGCGTTCCTTCCCTTGGACTAGCCCAAGTATCTTCAACCACACTGTTGTAAGGGATTCTTAAATCCATCACTAAATTTAGATTTGGGACAAGCTATAATTATAAGTATATTCTCTAGTAATAAATAAATTAATTAAATTAAAGTTTACTACATACAAATAAAATAAAATAAATGTCAAATAATTTCAGGGGAAGCCGGGATGGCTCAGAGGGTTAAGAGCTCATCTTGCAGCCCCCGGGGTCCAAGGATTGAGTCCCAGCCCCGGCCCATGTGGACCCAAATACTGAACTGGCGCGTGCCTCCCATGCAGGAGGCCCCCAGTTCGGTTCTCACTGGGGTGAGCTTCCTATGTGGGAGGCCCCTGGCCAGGTACCTGCCCTGCACAGCCCGGCTCCCGCCCATGTGGAAGGAAACCATGTGGAAAACTGATGACGTACAACTATGGAGACGGCCCTGGGCCCTTCCCCTTCTCTCTGTCTCTGTCAAAAACAATAAAAGTAAATCTTTTTAAAATAATAATTTTAACTTTATATAAACCCTCGTATAAATATTGAAAAATATAAATAGAGAAAATGGATCGTGCACGCCACAGAGGAGGCTGAGTTGTCAGTAGCGGCTCCATGTGACAAGTTGACAAGATAAGGGCCCACGCAAGGGGGACGAGGCTGCTCATGAGAAACCCAATTCCTAACTACGAAGCCACAGCAGAGACAGCACTGCGTCTGAGCGCACCAAACTAGGACGCTTCTCTCTCTCCATCCGTGTCATGTATAAAACCTTAGGTCTGCCTTCGTGAACAGATAAGGGAGAAATGTTTTAAGGAAATACATTATATGATGATTTTAATTCATTATGTTATATTCACTCATTTACGCTTAATTCATTATGTTATTTAAATCTTATAATATGTTATATAATGATTTTATTTATAAGCATATGCTTATATATTAATACAAATATATAAATGATGTGTATGTTTTTGTAGTTATATTTATTATAACAAAAATTCAAGAGGAACCTAAATGTCCCTAAATAAATATTATTTACATAACTTTTGACCGTTGATGCAATGCAGTATGCTTATGCTTATGATATGTTGATTGGGATACAAAATTTCGCAAAGAAGAGAATCATAATTAAGTTAAAAAAACAATATATATATATATATATATATATATATATACAAAATTTCGCAGAGAATCACAAATAAATAAATATATATTTATATATTAAGTATATATATATATTATATAATGTATATATTATATAATATTTATATATTAATTATATATATATACTTAATTGTGATTCTGTTCGTGAAATTTTGTATGTGTATATATATATATATATAAAATATATAATATATGTTATATAATGGAGTAAAGGAGCATTTTTCCAGAAAATATAGGAGTATTTTAACAGGTTCATACTATGGAATATTTTTATTTCTACCTTTATATGTTTGTGTCTTTCCAGTTTTTCCTCGAAGTGCACTTTTATAACTTAAGAAAATGTGTTCCATTTCTAAAAAGTCAGAAGAAAGGTTGGTTAGAGCTGAAAGAGAATTATTAAGTCATTTTAACGTCGAGTCTTAAGGTTCTAGTCCAACCCCAAGGAGCAGTCTTTTGACCGTTAACTCTTCATTCTCGCAAGAGGAGTGGTTTGCCATTTCTCGCCGTCCCGTTTCTTACCCGGTGTGGTGGTCATGCACCAATCCCTAGCTGCACAGCTAAAAGCAAAGCATCGAAGGCGGGTCCGCCGCACACTCTGGTGAGGAGGGACGTTTCCCTTGTCAGACCTGCAGCATTTCCATGCAAAGAAACGCAGCATTCTGCAGGCTGAAGAGAGATTCGCAGAGATGAGGGACATGGGCAGATCAAGGCCTTCAAGGAGAGAAACAGACCAAAACGGGTGACCCCCATGTCCACCCACACAGCCCAAAGCAGCTGAACGGTCTTCAGATCCCAGGAGGCAGGAGACGGAGAGCAGCCCCCACCCCTGTCGGAACCAGCCACAGAATCAGCAGACGGCGTTTTCTCACGGTCCTGGTTCCGGAATCAAGGTCAGAGCTACTGTGGAATCACAGATGTTGCTAAGATGGGGTCGCTTGAAAAGCCACCGCCCAAACCTGGGCAGACGGGTAGGTGCGTCTGTGTTGAATTAGGGGGCACAGTGAGAAAAGACGGCCATTGATCTCTGGTGACCTGATTTGTGGTCTGTGCCTGGGAATCAGCCCCCAGACTCAGGAGTGGTCCCCAAATCCGCCAGCGCTCCACATCTGTAAGGCGGGGACAACAGTGAGCATCTCAGAACGGGGCTCCGGCAGCTCAAACCCAGCACAAGACAGCCCTGCGTCCACTGAAGAAAGCCCTTCGTAAACAGCGAGACGGCGCCACGGAACTGACTCCTAACTCCTAAACGCTGAGCTCTGCTACCTGCCAGGCGTCACACACGAGACGCCAGACACGGCCTGGCGGTCCCAGCCACTCCTGGACTCGACACGGAATCAGTGAGAAGACGAGGGCTTCGCCCGGGGCAGTTCAGGGGAACAAGCTTCCCTGAGTCACCTTGTCACCCATGGGGACAGCTGCCCCCACAGGAGCAGCCCCGACCTCTGCTCCCGGGAGGTCCCGTCCACTTGGGATGGAGAGCCGGAATGCAGCTTCCTACGGATGCATCCGTCCCGGCCTGACCCAGAGACCGCATCTGAAATTAGGAGGCGTCTAATTGCTTTTTAATTTAAGGCAAGTAGAGAGAACGGCGCCACCAAACACCATTTGTGACGAAAGGGGCACCAGGAGAATGAGAAGTGCCGGTGGGCGCCCCTGAATCGCACACGCGCTTCTGTGAACGACCAGCCCGGAGGCCTGAGAGCCAGTGACTTGGAAAGAGTTATGCTGTCTGCCCACAGGAGCGTGTGGCCGCGACCCTAACGGCTTCGTTTAAAACGGGAATCCTCCCAGTTTCCTTTGCAGTAACTTGCCTTCCAGCTCCCTCATGACCCTTGTACAGTAGCCGCACTGAAGCTCAGCACACAAGCCACCCACTGAGTCCTGAGCCCCAGGAGGGGCTGTGTGCCTGACCAGCAAGTGAAGCAAACCAGAGAGAGGCAGAGCTTGTCCTCCCTCCTCCTCCCTCCTCCTCCCTCCTCCTCCTCCTCCTCCTCCCT
>PVKE010010285.1:0-42906 GCA_004027555.1 Craseonycteris thonglongyai | reverse complement strand
ACTGGCGAGATACAACAAGAGAAGATGCTAGGTGAGGCTGCGATGATGCGCAGACAATCAACTCACAGGGATAAATCCACTCATACTCTCATTGGTCGATGTCGCACCGGAAACCAATCACGCGCCTTTATGAGAGCCCGTGGTATGTACTCTGAGTCAACTCATCTCTTTGTTTGACATGCAGGGATCCTTCTCTCTCTCGCACATCAACATGAAACAATGCTCCTTTCCGCAATGTGGCTGCCGACATGGTTGTATTTTTTCATTTTTATTTTTTGATGAATATTTTGGAAAAGCCCGCGAAGCACTGAAGCCGCAAAGCATGAAGCGCGAAGTGGCGAGGGAACACTGTAATTCACTAGTAAAGCCATCTGGTCTTAAACTTTTACTTCTGGGGAGGTGTTGGATGATTGTTCCATTTTTTTTTTTCTCCCTGCTGATTGTCTATTTAGATTTTCTTGTTCTTTGTGATTTAGTCTAGGAAGACTATGTTTTTCCAAAAAAATAAGTTCATTTCTTCTAGGTTATCAAATTTGTGGTATATAGTCCTTCATAGTATACTTATATGATCCTTTGTATTTCCATGGTATCCATCATAATCTCTCTTCTTTTATTCTTATTTTGATGATTTGTGTCTTTTGTCTCTTTACCTTAGTGAGTCTAACCAAAGGGTTGTTTATTTGATTAATCTTTTCAATGAACATGCTCTTTGTTACATTGAGTTTTGTATTGTCTTTTTTTTTCCATTTTATTTAGTTCTGCTTTAATTTTTATTATTTCCTCCCTTCTGTTGACCTTAGGTTTCAACTGTTCCTCCTTTTCTACTTCTTTAAATATAATGTTAGGTGGTATATTTAGGATTTTTCTTGTTTCTTGACATAGGCCTGTAAGTATATAAATTTTTCACTTAATATTGCTTTTGCTGCATCCCAATAATTTTGATATGAAGTGTTTACACTCTCATTTGTTCTTATGTATTTTTATCTCTTTTTTTATTTATTCTTTGACCTAGTCATTCTTTTATAACATGTTGATTAATCTCCACATATTTGTGGGTTTTTCCCACTTTCTTTTTGCAGTTAATCTTTAATTTTAAAATTTTGTGGCCAGGGAATATGTGTGGCCAGGGAATATGTATGATTTTGGTCTTCTTAAAATTGCTGAGGCTAGTTTTATGCCCCAGTATATAGTCTATCTTTGAGAATGTTCCAAGCACACTAGAAAAGAATGTGTAGTCTTGTGTTCTAGAATGAAGTGTTCTATAAATGTCAATTATATCTACTTAGTGTAAAGTATCATTCTAAGCTGGTATTTTCTTAATGACTTTCTGTTTGGATGACCTATCCATGGCTGTCAATGTGTGTTTTGGTTCCCTACCAAAATTGTGTTGTTTTTGTTTCTTATTTCAGTTTCTCCCCTTAGTTCTGTTAATAGCTGCTTTGTGCTTCCTGATTGGGGGCATATATATTAATGTGTCATGTCTTCTTGTTGTACTTTCCCCCTTTTCCCCTTTATCATTATGAAATGTTCATTCTTGTCTCCTGTATCCTGAAATCCATTTCATCATATGTAAGTATGGTTATACTCACTTTTCTCTGGATGTCATTTGCTTTGAATATCTTTTTATACTCTTTCTCTTTGAGTCTTTATTTGCCTTTCACTGCTGAGATGTGTCTCGTGGAGCCAGCGTATGGTTGAGTTTTGTTTTTTGATCCAATCTGCTATTCTGTGCCTTTTTATTGGTGAGTTTAGCCCATTTACATTTAGAGTTATAATTGATATATGAGGATTTACTATAGCCATTTTATCTTTTGTTTTCCGATAGCTCATTGTCTCCATTGTTTCTTTGCCTTTGTGTTTCTGTCTATAATATTACTATGGTGGTGTTTTATGATACTTTCTTTTGTTTCAACTTTTTCATGTTATGTGTCTCAGTTCTTGTTTTGTTTGTTTGTTTGTTTTTTGGAGTGGTTATCATTAATTTTATGTAAAATAAAGTTTCATATATACAGTAGTCATTTTCCTTCAGCATGTATTTTATCTCCGTTTGCCGTTGTAAATTCAGACCTTTACTTCTTCCCTCCCTTTTTACTTTTTTATTGTCATAAGTTATTCCTATTTATGATGTAATTGATTTCAGAGTTGCAATTGCAAGTTGTCTTTTATTTCTTCTTTTCTTGTTTTTATCTTCTTTACTCTTCATGATATGTTTAAAGTATGTAGTGTCCTATTCTGTGCAGGAGTTGCCATTGCCTACTTCTCTTTCTGTCTGTCTGTAATCTTGCTCATGGTTTCATATTCTTTTGACCTTTTGTTTCAGATCGAGTAGACTTTTTCAGTATTTCTTATAGCGCAGGCCTTGGGGTGTAAAATTTCCTTGGCTTGTGTATATCTGGAATGGTCTTTATTCCTTTTGAATATCTAAAGAATAACTTTACTGGATAAATTATTCTTGGCTGATAATATCTCTCTTTCAATAGTTTCAATATTTGATACCCTTCATCATGCACTGACATACTCGCTGTCCTACACATCACCAGCCACCTCAGTCTCCTGCAAAAACTGACCATTTTCCTGGAACTACAGGCTGGCACTGAGATGGTGTGAGACCAAGGTATTACAGAATATGAACTAAGGAATTAAAAAGTACTTCTAACCTTCCAGAAGCTCTATTTCCCCCCACTTCTCCCTTGGCAGTTAGCTGGTTGGCAGTGGAGGTGGTTCTACTGGCACAGACTCTACCTAGAGTCAAAGACAATTGGCAGTTGGCAAAGTGCACTCATACCCATTATTAGCCTCAGCTGATTTGACAGGTCAGTGGTTGTAACTGAGAGTGTCAGGTGGTTCTCTGCACTCTACCAGGTTCCAGGTGATGGGCAGATGTGGATGGCAACTGATGAGACACCCTGAGATTCAGCAGTAAAGTGCGACATTTAAGCATCCCCAGGGGTTTTTCAAGAGCCTACCACTTCATCTTCTAACAGCTGCCACTACCACTGACAAGTCAGGTAATACAAATCACAGTCTGTAATGCAATATTTGCTCCATGAGACACACAGACATTTCCACCCACTTTGGGGGGGGGGGCAGGGGAAGGTGCATCTTATGGAGCAAAAAATACAATAATTTAAAAATAGAAAAGAAAGTTATTGCACTGAAGGCCTTAATTCCTCACTGTCAGTTGTCTGTAGAACACTCAGATTCCAGCCATGCAGGCCTCTTCAAGATGGTAACTTATTTCATTGATGCCAGCAAGTATGGCTCCTACTGTAACCTAATTACGAAAGTAAAAACATTGCCTTTGCCATATTCTATTGGCTATAAGTATAATACTAGGTCCAACCCACACTTCAAGGGGTGGAGATCACACAGTGGCATAAATACTGGGATGTAGGGATCATTACAGGCTATCTTAGAAGTTTGCCTACCACATATAGCAATTTTCCAAGCTTGAAGTTCAGTTGGAGTTTTAGTTTATCATGAATATAATAAAGATGGTAGACATATATTCAAAATGCAATTTGGGGAATAAGGTAAAAATTGGATACAATTCTGAATTTCTCCTTTATAAAGAAGTAAAAGGCTTTTTATGCTCCATGATTATTAATAATGTCACACACTCAAGGCTACCTGAGATAGCATGTATATTCTACACTGGTAAACAGTAAGCTGTGAATTAATGCCACATATTTGATTGTATGATCTGCTTATGTTCTACTAATATAGTATAGTTCATCTAGCATGAGGCAATTAGTTAATTGTTCCTAAGTGATACTTATGTTCTCAGTCTAATTGCCTATTTATTAGATAATGACCTTTGTCTTTGTATCCTGTGCAGGTGATCCATTGCTGCTGTATAACAAATCATCCAAAACTAAATGTCTTCAAACAATAATCATTTTATTTACTCATAATCCTGTGGGTCAACAATTTGGGCTGGACTTAGCTACAGCTAGGGATTTTGTCTTCCAGGGTCATCTGGGGTTACTCCTGTGACTGGTAGCTCAACTGGACAGTGTGGCTATGAAGAAGCTGATTTGGGGATGGGGGAGGGGTGCAGATCAGGGATGATTGATCTCTGCTCCATATCTTTTCTTTCTCCTCCACCAACTGGCAAGGTATGATAGTCTCAAGGCAGTGTTCTATGTATATGGGAGAAAAAGTGATATAGCCTTGGCTCTAAACTCTTACAAAGTAATTCTGATACTTTATCTTGTTCAAAACTAATCACCAGGCCAGCCCAGATTGAAGTAGGTGGAATAATAGATTCTACCTCTTGATGAGAGGATCAGCAAAGCCAAGGAACATGTATACAAAGATAGCAATAATTTGCGGTCACGTTTTATAATTTTTTTTTTGTAAAACACAAAGTGAATTATTATTTTTTAAGCTTACTGTGGATAACAGGGTTTGCTGTTCATATGCTATTTTGCCTCTAAGTCCATTTTTGTTTCACACTCTTAATGAATGATATTCATGTTTTCTTATTTAGTTATCACTATTGAGTTACTGCCTTGGTTTAGGTACTAAGTGGTTTATAAGTAAAGGGGTTCACGCTCAAGAAGAAAGTCAAGGAAAGTACAATAGATAAGGTAAAAAAAGAGAGAGAAAGAGAAAGCAGAAAGGAGACAGAAAGACAATGTAGAAAGAAGAAATATCATGAGTGAACAACATATACATATAAATTGCTATTGAAATTCCAGAAGTCTAGAAATCTGAGATTACTGCAGATTAGGTGATCAGATTGCATTTCAGAGATAGCACTGGAAAGCTACAGAATGCCAAGATAAAGAAAAGGCAATTTAGACAGGGAAAGAGAGGAGTTGTAAAATAAGAACTGTGGAGGTTATGAAGAGGAATTTGGACAATTGCAGATTTTAGAGTTCCATGACATAGGCTCTTCATTATACCGGATTTTTCTTCAAAGCCTAGGCTTCTTCTTTATATAAATAACTCTTGCTTTGTATCTTGGCTATTAGTAGTGGTTAGTATCGGTTTAGTTTGGTGAGTTTTTAGTTTTCAGTGACATCTGAACTTTAAAATTATTAAAGAAAAGAAAAAAGAATTTTGCTTTTATTGGGCAAATAATTAAAATAAAAATAAAATGCCTTTGCCACTTCATGATTGTTGTGAGAAGCAAATGAGATAAAGTAGGTCTAACTGTCCATCAACCTTTATCAAAAAACTGCCATTGAAAGTGTTTGCTACCTCATCAGGCAACCCTCTTTCTTGTAAACAGTTTCAGAAAATTGGGACTTTTTGCTAGTAAAAACGTGCTTCCTTGTAACATAAGGTGACCAGACATCCCGCTTTTGGCGGGACAGTCCCGATTTTTAAAAATTTGTCCCGCATCCCGTGGCATTTTAAAAAAGTCCCAATTTTTGGAAAGAATGCACAACAAGCTAGGGAATGGCGGGAGATAGTCCAAGTTTTTAATCAAGAACCCCCTATCCCCCGGTCAATGGTGTCCCACTTTACCAATGTTCAAATCTGGTCACCTTATTGTAACACCATATATAACATTACAACACTACCCATTAGTACTTGTTCTGTGAAATTGAACTTATACAAAGTAAACCTAATCCTTTTTCTACACAACACCATGACCCTTCAAATATTTGATGACTTGTGAACCTTGTAAATCTTTCTTTTCAGGTTCAAATTTTCTAAATCTTTTGTCCCTTTTCATCTGAAAAGATTTCTGCACATTTCATCATTCTGATAACATTACTCTGGAGAACTAGAATTTTTCTCTAAGTCTTTTTAGAATTAAACCCAATATTCCAAGTATTTTCTAATAAATGCAGAAATCACAGTGTTAGCTAGCAACTTTCCTGTTGTGTCTCACTGCTTTTTTGAAGCAATGGTGTCCTTAATCTTCTTCAGACATCCTTCATGCATAACCATCTCAAACCTCTATATTTGATATTCCATCTGACCCCAAAGTTCTTAGCACTACTAACACCATGGCTCCTTTCTCATTCCCTCACTTTATCCAACTTCTAGGACAATGTTACTTTATCAAAGATATCTTTTAGGAGAATAGCAACCTTTTTTTCACTCTCCTTTTCCTTTTTATCCAATTTTTTTTTTGCAGCAATTATTAGCAACTAATATATATTTGTTGTGTTTGTTTTTTTAACTAATTGCTGAATGAATTGGGGTGACATTAGTTGGTAAAAATTACAGAGGTTTCAGGTGTACAATTCTGTATTACATTGCCTATGTATTGCATTATGTGCTCACCACCCAGAGTCAATTCTCTTTTCATCACCATATATTTGCTTATTGTCTATCTTTGTCACTCATACTCACTGCTGTACCTTCAGCCCTTTAAACCATACTTGACATATGATAATACAATGTAAACTTTAATGAATGAATATAGAATTTATACATTATAAAAATTATGAAGTATTCATTCATTTATTAAATTACTTTTGTCTTCAAAAGTTCTATAGCCTAGTGTAAGATTGGAATGAGACAAGATAAATAGTAATTAACTTTATACATTCCCAGGGTTGTGTTATGGTAGAGGCATGATAAGGATGCATCAGCCTCTTGGAGAAAAGGCATACAAATTAAATTGAGAAATCAAGGAAGGCTGAGTCAACAGATGACTTCATCCTGAAGAGATTTAAGAGTAATTGAAGAATGTTTAGAGAATTACATAGTCAGACTTGCAATTAAAATTATCATTCTGATGTCTTAGAAAGGAGAGAATTTAATGAGCAGTGACTGGCAGCAGAGAAACCAGTAAGAATGAAGGGATTCATGAGACCAAAGAACACAGAATGAGTCTCAGTTTTTTTACCAGAATAGTTTAGATAAAGAACACAAGAATATTTAGAAGATTGACATGTTGAGATCTGTGTGAAAAAATCCAGGAGCTTTCAAGCCAAAAATGAAAGTCTGGCTATAATGGTTTTTATTTTTTGTTTTTTTAATTTGTTTGTCTTTTCTTTGCAAATATAATCTGAATCTTGAATTTTAGATGGTTTCCAATTTTAAATATGTACATTGTGTTTAGATATTATGGCAATGACTTCTACAAAAAGGATGAAAATCACTTTGCTTTTGATATATTAAATAATATATTTTACCCCATTATCTATACTTCCTATGAAGACAAAAATAATTGAGGCTTTATAAAAAGATTAGTTGCAATATACAAGAAAGTTATATTTACACCTACAAATATTATTAGGAAGTGAATTTTTGCTCAAGTTATACTTAGTGTGTAGCCTGAGAATAGTGGAAATCAGTGGACAAATCCTCCTATAATAGCAAATACGCCTCCTATAGACAAGACGTAGTGGAAGTGTGCTACAATGTAGTACATGTCGTGGAGTACAATGTCCAGTGATGAGTTAACGAGAATGATTCCAGTCAGCCCTCCTATGGTAAAGAGAAAAATAAATCCTAGGGCTTACAGTATGGTGGGAGATCACTTGATATTGCCTCCATGAAGGGTCACTAGTCAGCTGAAAACGTTGATTCCTGTGGGAATGGCAATGATTATAGTGGCAGATGTGAAGAAGGCTTGTGTATCAACATCTGTCCCTACTGTAAATATGTGGTGGGTTCATACAATAAAACCAAGGAACCCATTTGATATTATAGCTCAGACTATACCCATATAGCCAAAAGGTTCTTTCTTTCCTGAGTAGTATGTTACAATGTGTGAGATAATTCCAAATCCAGGTAAAATGAGTATATAAACTTTGGGGTAGCCAAAGAATCAGAATAAGTGCTGGTATAGGATGGGGTCCCCTCCTCCAGCGGGATGAAAGAATGTTGTATTTAGGTTGTGATCAGTTAGTAGCATGGTAGTTCCAGCTGCTAGGCTTGGGAGGGATAGTAGGAGAAATATGGCTATGATCAGAAAAGATCAAACAAACAGTAGTGTTAGGTATTGGGAGAGGACAGGGGGTTTTATATTGATAATTGTGGTGATAAAATTGACAGCAGGGGAAGCCGGGATGGCTCAGTGGGTTAGGCGCTCACTTTGCAGCGCCGGGGACGGAGGATCGAATCCCGGCCCCGGCCCGTGCAGAACCATGTGCTGAACTGGGAGCTCCCCTAGTTCAGTTCTCTCTCTGTCTCTGTATCTCTCCCTCTCCCTCTCTCCTCTGTCTAAATAAAATAAATAAATAAAAATATATTTAAAAAAAATTGACAGCACCTAGAATGAAAGAGGCCCCAGCTAAATGCAGGGAAAATAAGCTAAGTCTACTGAGGCTTCTGCATGGGCTAGGTTGCCAGCTAAGGGCAGGTACACAGTTCAGCCGGTACCAACACTTGCTTCTACTGTGGAGGAGGCTAATAGGAGTAGGAAAAAGGAAGGGAGGAGTCAAAAGCTTATGTTGTTTATTCAAGGGAAGGCCATGTCTGGTGCACCAATTATGAGTGGTACCAGCCAGTTTCCAAAACCTCCAATTATAATTGGCACGACTATGATGAAAATTATAATAAATATATGGGCAGTGACAATTACATTATGGATTTGATCATTGACTAAGAGGGCCCTGGACTGGCCCAGTTTGGCTCGAATTAAAAGGCTAAGGGGAGTGCTTACTATGCCTGCTCAGGCACCAAATAATAGGTACAGAGTACTAATGTCTTTATGGTTTGTTAAGAATAATCAGCGGTTTATGAACCGCTGGTAAAATGGCTGAGTAGGTATTAGACTGTAAATCTAATCACAGAGCTTGAGCCCTCTTTTTACCAAGCCTTGTGGTATAAAACACGTTTAATTGCAAATTCAAAGAAGCAGCTTCAATACCGCTGGGGCTTCTCCTGCCTTTTTTCCCTACACAGCAGGATTAGATTGAAGCCAGTTGACTAGAGTATTTAGCTGTTAACTAAAATTTTGTGGAATGAAGCCCACCAATCTAGCGAGGGCTTAGATTAATTAAAGTAATTGATTTGCATTCAGTTGATGTAGGATAGGATCCTGTAGTCCTTAGGTGGCAGGAATTAAATATTTACTATTTACTTAAGGCTTTAAAGGCTCTTGGTCTGTTGTTAACCCAAACTCCTAGTTTAGTGTTGATAGTATTGGTGCGAGGGGGAGTGTTCGGGTTGATAGCAAAATTAATGGGGATATGTAGGTTACTAGTTTTGTGTTTTCAATTTGTCGTTTAATTTTTATGTTGTTTACTAATGGCAATATGGTTAATGATGTGGAGCATGTTAGTCATATGTGGAGATATAGATTGAGTAGGGCTGTTATAGCTATTAGTGTGGGTAAGATAATACTGTTGTTTTTTGTTAGTTCTTGGGTAATTATTCATTTGGGGAGGAATGCTGTTAGTGGGGGAAGCCCTCCTAGGGATAGTATAATGGTTAGAATGGAAGAGGTGATGATAGGTATTTTGTTTCATGAGTGAGATAGTGATATTGTTGTTGTTGAAGTATACATGAATAGTATGAAGGTGGTGGTTGTTATTAGACTATAAATAACTAGGTTGAGTAGTGTCATGGTTGGGTTATATGTCAGAATAGTGGTTGTTCATCCTATATGGGTGATTGATGAGTAGGATAGGAATTTTCGTAATTGAGTTTGGTTTAGTCCTCCTCAGCCCCCAAATTGCAATTGATAGAATTGACATAGTGAGGAGAAGGTCTAGATTAATAGAGTGGGAGATTTGGTATAGGACTGATATTAGGGCAAGTTTTTGCCATGTTAGGAGGATTAGGCTGGATGATAAGGGGATTCCTTGAGATACTTCTGGTACTCAAAAGTTCAAGGGTGATACTTTGAGTTTTATTATTAGGGCTAAAGTTATAATCGTGGATGCTGTTGTGTTAGTGATGTTTATGATGGTTCATTGACCTGAGTGGAGTAGATTAATGATGATGGTCAGTATCAGGAGTATAGATGCGGTGGCTTGTGTGAGGAAATATTTGGTGGAGGCTTCTACTGCTCATGGGCTATGTTGTTTTATTAGTATAGGGATAACGGCTAGTATGTTTATTTCAAAGCCGATTCAGGTTATTAGCCAGTGGGAGCTTGTTATTACAATAAAGGTGCCTAAGATAATTGTGAATACGATTAGGATTGAGATGAGGCGGTTAATTAGTATGGGAAGGATGTAAACCAACATTTTGGGGGTATGGGCCTGATGGCTTATTTAGCTGACTTTACTTTAGAATATCATATAATTTGGTAGCATGGAGATTTTTGAGTTCTCAGGAGTGGGTTTAGTTCCTATAATTCTAGAAATAAGGGCATTTAAACCCCTATAATTTACTCTATCAAAGTAATTCTTTTGTCAGACATATTTCTTAAGTTTGTGGTGGAATGCTTGCTATAATAATGAGTATTGTAATGTGTCATATGCACAGGGCTAGTATTAGGGTAGGAAGTTTTTTCATAGTAAGAGCATAAATTGGTCGTATCAGAATCGAGGGTAGGATGCTTGTCTTCATAGCAATGAGATAGTTAGGATTATTGTCTTTGTTACATAGTTAATTGAATATAGTTTGGGTATAAGGGGTTGTGAAATGCTCCTATGAATAGGATTATTGTGAAGATGTTTATTATAATGATATTAGCATATTCTGCTAGGAAGAACAAGGCAAATGGCCCTGCTGCATATTCTATGTTGAAGCCGGAGACAAGTTCTGATTCACCTTCTGTTAGATCAAAGGGGGCTCAGTTAGTTTCTGCAAGGGTTGAAATAAATCATATCATGGCCAAGGGCCATGATGGAATAATTAGTCACATGAATTCTTGGGTGATGATGAGAGTTGAGAGGGTGAAGAATCCATTTAGTAGTAGGACTGATAGTGGGATGATTGCTAGTGTTACTTTGTAGAAGATTGTTTGTGCCACTGCCCATAGAGCCCTGATTAGGGCGTACTTTGAGTTTGAGGCTCAGCTGGATCAGAGAATTGAGTAAACTGCAAGGCTGGATATGGCTAGCATGAATAGGATGCCTAAGTTTATGTTAATTAGTGAGTAGGTCATAGGTAGTAGTAGTCATATGGTTAGTGCTAATGTGAGGGTTACGATGGGGATGATGGTGAATATGGAGATGGATGATGTTAGGGGTCATAGTGGTTCCTTGGTGAATAGCTTGACGGCATCAGGATTGGTTGAAGGGGGTTCTATGGTCCTACAACATTAGGGCCTTTGTGTAATTGTATGTAGCCTAGTACTTTGTGCTCTACTAAGGAAAGGGAAGCAAATCCACAAAATACAGTGCCCATTATCTAAATGCACACGACCAGGATGGTAAGAAAAAAGTAAAAGATGAATTCTTCCCAAAAGTGAGTTGTAAGTAAAATTCAGGCTTTTTTTAGCATCTTGTTGGGTTGAGTAGTGGGTGCAGTTACTGCAGAATCTAAAACCTGATTGAGCATAAAAACTGGAGAGGTGAGAAAAAAGTTAAATTTTATATTTTTAAGTAAATTTGAAAAAACAATAAATGTGATTTTGTCTTACATATGATGTATTAGCCTGTTAAGTTTCACTTGATTGATGGAACAAATGCCCGTAGTACTGGCGAACAATGGCACCTTTTACTCTAGTTTAATATCATGTTTCACGAAAGTAGGAGTCAAAAAGAAAATGCCAGATTCTATCAGTCATAAAGACTTGTTTATCTCTTCCATCATTTCAAAACTTTAATTTTTAAAATCAAAATCACATATCTAAAACTACTTTTGAAATAGAAGAGCTTGTAATGACATGCACAAGCATACACACCACTCTTTCCCCTGACTCCTCATCTATCTCTAAGTTCTGTTCATTTGTGACAATCCTTTTTAACTGATTGTTTTCTAATTTCGATGATTACTTCCATATTCATTTTAACATTAAACATTATCTATTGACTTCCTAGTATCACATCCTATATTTAGCTTTCTTACAATACCCACCTGTCCTCCATATAGCTGTTATTGTTATAACTGATACTCCCTTTATATCCCTAAATATTACATTTGTCTCTATTTTTTTCAACAAATATAGGCACTACTTTTAATACTTATAGTCAAATTGGAAATTGAAAAAGCATATTTTCAAAATGCCATACTAATGTTTATAAAATGCCTTGGCTTTTTCTGGCAAGACCTCTAATATGGGAGCTTTTGGTAGTGAGATGTCATGTTTTGCTAAGCTAAGAAAGAGAATGATTTAGCCTTTCTTAACCTGACTGCTTAATTTTATAGGTTCCTTTCGATGATGCCACTTTCTCCAGAGTAGGTTGCTTTTCTGACGTCCTATTTATAATGTGGCTGGAAGTTTATGGCTGAGTTTCACTAGAGTAGAGTTGGGCAACTATGGCCTACAGACCAATTACCTATTTTACTGGAACATAGCCATAGCCATTTGTCAACTCATTGTCTACAGCTGCTCTTGTGCTGAAATTTCAGAATTAAGCAGTTGAAACAGAGACAGAATTTTCACAAACCTAAAATATTTATTATCTGACTCTTTACAGAAAAAGTTTGCCAACCCCTGTTCTAGACTCTTCTAAACTGGAGCATTACAAGTACCGGTATTTAGTATATATAGACTGCAATATGAGTAACTACATTTCTAAAGTCTACTCGCCTGCTTCCATTTGTACAGATGTATGGGTTTTATCCTTTCTCCGGGTCACTTTAATATAGAACCATTATCTTCTGTATCCCATGATCTTCCTTTCTTGATTTATCATCTTCACTTGGTTGGAACAAATTCTCCATTAACTTTCTAAGAGTGAAAAGTTTGCAGAAAAGTTACATTTTCTGAATTATTTTATATCTTAAAATGCCTTTTTAATAGATCAAATAAATTATTGTAAGTTTAAAAAATAATAGATAAAATAAATAATTGTAAATTAAAATAGTTTTCCCTCTGAATTTTAAAGGCATTGATCTACTACTATCTTTTAACAGACAGCAGAGTGCTGACCAGTAAAATGCCTGTAGGATTCATTGCATGTTAATATAATGCACATATAGAGGCTCATTTAATCTGAATATGATTGCTCTTTGAAAATCTTTAGTTTATTTCTATACAATTCTCCTTTTCTGAGTTCTCTTTATTCTCTCTGAAGTTCCTATTAGACACCTATGGAATCCCTAGATTGAGTTTTTACCATTTTAAGCATTAAACTCATATATTTGGTGTTTGGGTTTGTGCTTTGTAAATGCAGATTTGTTTTATTTTCAAACAGACTTCCGTAACTATATCTACATACATTCCAAGACTTATTGAGTACTTTTTCTGTCACTTAATTTCAAAATCTAATTTACTTATTATTTTTTATTTCAGTATCCAGATCTTTTTTTATATATGAACTATCTTGTCACACACTATCACTGTTTTTCTTAGTTTTCTCCTTTGTTATTTCTGCTTTTTTGTTTTCTTGTTTGTTTTGGGGTTTTTTTGTGTGTGTGGGTTTTTTTGTTGTTGTTTTTTGCCTTTCTTTTGTATTGGGGACTCTTCACACGAGTTTGCTGATCCTTGACTTTTCATTTATAATCACAAGTAAGGCACTGATTGGAGGCTCTGTGTGAGAATGCAGGCAAGTCTACAATGGGCATCACTTTGGGTGGTTAGGGAACTGTTTTAATAGAGATGTTCAACTGCCAATATGCGGTTTGTGCTTTCCCTGGAAACATTCATTGTTTTATTCTAAAAAAAGAATCTTATGGTATTTTATAGGAATTGGTGCTTGATTCTTCATTGCAAAAGTTTCGAACTATATTCTTGCTTTGTTTGAGGCTCATGTCTCACTTCTACCCTTTGCCATAATGAGCATATCAAAGCCAGGAGTCCATCCATGGTTTCACCTTGTGAATTTATCTCCTTTCAATGAAAACAACCTCTTCTTTCCCTTCTTATGCCCTCCTACATCATTAACACTAACCAGTCACCTGCCTTCTTAAAACTTTTTCTGAGCTCTCATCCACTGTAGTTCTATCTTTTGTCACTTGTCCTTAAGGGTTTACACCTGTTTTCCTTTTCTAATATGAGAGGGGCCTTAGAGAGTAAAAGGAAATAAGCACATGTTAACTCTATCACCTTTAACCAGAAGCCAGACCTATGTTTTTAATGGTCTACAAAATGAGACAAGCTTGGGAGATCTTAAAAAATAAATATACTCTTCTAAAATTTCCTCTATATATATTAATTTCTTACTCTCTCTCTGCTATTTTGAACCCTAAACTGTTTTCATGTCATTTTTCACAACATGAATTAAGTACTAGAATTGTTACCTATGTATCTTTCAATATAAACTTTAAACATTTAACATTAAAAATAAATTAATTATCCATATATTTCAAAACATTGTAGTTAAAGAAAACATTGTGCTTACACTGAATTTTTTTTTTTAAAGAGCAACTGAATGATCAAGAAATAGTCTGATCTGTTTTTTCCTCAAGATAGTAGCTACTGTGTGAAAATACCAGTTTTATCATTTCTCAAATAAAAATTTCTCTGTATATGAGGACTAATCGTAATATAATTTACCTTTAGTTGTAGAATTTCTTTTCTGACTAATTTGTTTTTTTCTAATCAAAAAGAAACATAGCATCCATGACAAGTAACATGTAGCTTTTATATATTTCACTAACATGAGCGTGAACACTGTCATATGTTTCCTAATTCATGACTAGTAAAATCCAAAGAAACCATCTGACCTTCCATTATTTAAAAAAAAAAAAAATTAGCATCTGTCTCTGCTCTCTGCTCTACTTGTAATCTTTCATGCCTGCACAAAATGCTTTGAAAAGTTTCTGAAAATTCTTTATTAATCTCAATTTCAAAGAATTATATGGTATATATTCACATTATCAATGAATCTCTCTTTATTTCTATCTTACATTGGCCTATTGTTCTTTAAATTCTATGCTTTTTTGTTTCTTTTTATTTCAAAATGAAGTGTAGCTAAAATTAAAAAATACTTACAACTTATGATACTATTGCAGCTATCAACCATTTCTTGAATATATAATCTAATGAATAAATCTAGATGTTAGTTATGTGGTTGTAGCAGTACTCTTCCTAAGTTCATGTAGTAGTATTAAACTCATTTTAATTTTCATTAGACATGATAAATTGTGCCATCTAATTTTGGGTGGCTACTGCTATTCATGATTAAATTTTTCCAGTTTTATTGCGAAATAAGTAACATATATTATTGTATAAGTTTAAGGTGTATAGCATGATGGTTTGATTTATGTGAACTGTCAAATGATTACTAAAAAAAAGGTTTAGTCAATATATTTTATCTCATATAAATACAATAAAGAAAAAAAAGGATGTGTCTTTGTGATAAGAATTTTTAGGATCTGCTGTCTTAAAAACTTTCCTACCTATCATACAGCACTGTTAACAATAGTCATCATGTTATACATCAAATCCTTATTACATTTTTTATCTTATAACTGAAAGTTTGTACCTTTTGACCACCTTTCTCAAATTTCCTCTTTCCTCACCTCTCACTTCTGGTGACCATAAATCTGATTTTGTTTTCTTTTTTATTATTTATTTAAGTTTCAATTATAGTCAACATTCAATGTTATTTTCCATTTTATTCAGGTGTGCAGCATAGTGGTTAGAGATTTATATAATTTATGCAGTATTCTCCACACCCCTGGTTAGTCTAGTACCCACCTATACATATACATAGTTGTTGCAACATTATTGACTATATTCTCTAACTGTAATTTACATCCTTGTGACTATGTGGTAATTACCAATTTGTATTTTTTAATCTCTTCACATTTTACCCAGCTTCCCAATTCTTTGTTCCTCTGGCAAACAACAGTTTGTTTTCTGTATTTATAAGTATGTTTCTATTTTTGTTGTGTTGTTGTTCTTTAAATATCACATATAAATGAGATCACATGGTATTATTTTCTCTCAGTCTAATTTATTTTATTTAGCAAAATATCCTCTGAGACCATCCATGTTGCCTGAAATGGTAAGGTTTCATTTGTTTTTATGACCAAATAACATTCCTTTGTATATATGTACCACTTCTTCCTTATTCACTTATCTATTGATGGGTACAAGGTACTTTCATATCTTTAATATTGTAAATATTGTAGCAGTGAAGATAAGAGTGCATATTTCTTTACAAATTAGTATTTTTAACTTCTTCAGCTACATATTCATAAGTAAAATTGCTGATCATAAAGGTAGTTCCAGTTTTAATTTTTTGAGAAACCTCCAAAATAATTTCCATAGTGGCTGCACCAATTTGAAATCCCACCAACAGTGTACAGGGGTTCCCTTTTATCTGAATTCTTACTAACAT
The DNA here is from genome assembly GCA_004027555.1 of Craseonycteris thonglongyai. Classification (NCBI taxonomy): domain Eukaryota; kingdom Metazoa; phylum Chordata; class Mammalia; order Chiroptera; family Craseonycteridae; genus Craseonycteris; species Craseonycteris thonglongyai. Next base: position 26,641 of record PVKE010010285.1, on the reverse strand, counting down.
TTGTTTTCTACTGATTTATTGATAATAGCCATTCCAACAGGTGAGAGGTAATATCTCATTGTGGTTTTAATTTGCATTTCTCTGATGATTACTGACCTTGAGATCATTTCATATGAAGTCTGATGATTAAGTTCATGAACTTGCCAACTCACACTTACGTTGGCAGCACTGTACAAACAACACTGTAAAATTTCATAGCCTTGGTATATCAGTGTCTCACAAATGTGTTCATGTCATTGTGTGGCAGAGACTTGCTGAGTGGTATTCATTATTGTGTTGTATGTTTTTGTGTGGCATTGTGAGAATATCAGAGCTTGAATTACATCAATGAATGAACATTAAATTAATTGTGAAACTTGGCCAGAATGAAAGTACAATTTTATAGGAATAACGCCATGTAGAAAATAGCAGTGTAAAAATGGATTAAACATTTTTCTGAGGGAAGAGAAAACCTCACTGATGAAGAGAGCAGATATGATGAAAACATTGCAATGATTTGTTAAATTGTGCATCCAAATCATTGGCTGACTGAGCAGAATAGCAGACCAAGTAAGCATCAATAGAGGAACAATTAGGAAAATTGTCACTGAAAATCTTAGCATGAGAAAAGTGTGTGCAAAAATTGTCCCAAAGGAGCTCACTGATGAACAAAAGCACAGGATAGTTGAAGTTTGCCAAGACGTTTTGGAGAGACAAGACAATGTTTTGGGTGATGTCATAATCACTGGTGATCAAACATGGATATACCAATACTATCCTGGAATAAAGTATGAAGTGCACAATGGATGTCAACCAATTCTTCATGAAAAAAGTGTTTCCATCTATCCAAATTAAGAGTCAAAACAAGAGAAGTCAGAAAAATTGCAGTGTGTCAGGAGCTCTTGAAACCTCTCTTGGAAATAACAACAAATTGAACAACAAAAATCTAACCAAAGAATCCCTAAGCAACACACAGCCTCAGCTGAGAGATCCACTTATTGCAAGAAAATACCTAAAGGCCAGAGAAAAAGAGGTGAGTAAGAGAGAAGAAAAGGGAGCAGTGTGGACACATGCTATGGAGCATGACCCAGAGACTGAGACAGAGAGCAGCAAAAGAGAGACAGATATGGGAACCTGAGATCATGTGCCCAAATGCAGAATGACTCTGGAAGGGTTGGAAGTCAAGACCGAACAAGCAATGACATAGACAGCCAGAGCACCAGGTGGATGGCAAAAGTGGGGCACTTGAGCGGATATAGCATGACTCTGGAGCAGGAGCATGGAGAAAGCCACCATAACATCATGCATGGCCATAGCATGATGCAGGAGACCAGAGCATAGCACTGACAGCAGCTAGTGAGCAGCACAGATAGTTGAAGCATGGAGCCAGCTGCAAGAGCATGAGGCCTATGGCTAGGGCACAGAGCTAATGGAGCATGAGGCCAGGGACCTGAGAAGGAAGTGGGTCACTGAAGTGCATTTCTGTGGTTGGAGTACTAGTGGCAGGAGCGTGTTGGTGGCTAAAGTGCAGAGTGGACCTCAATGAGGTAGAGCTGCAGCCAGAGCACTGTGCCTTTGGACACAGAAGCTAGCTGCTTCCCTTTGCTCTCTCCCAGGCATTGCCATGCCCCACCACCACCACCACCACCAGCAGCTCTGCTCAGTGACTGCATTCAGTAGCTGCAGCCAGGAAGTTTCTATTACCCTGTGAAGCTAGACCTGCACCTTTTTCAACAAACCCTGCCCTCAACCTTTCTGCTGAAGCCAGCAGAAGGATCCTGAAAAACTGAAGCACCGGTTTAGCAGCTTTTGAATGTAAGGAGATCTCAGAGGCATAGAATACCACCGCCCACCATATTCACATAAAGAGGAGATGCATTAAGACTAAAGTGGCTGAGTCAAAGAGATGCCCACTTTCTAGTAATTCTCCCACTGTGAGAAAACTGAATAAACAAGAGAAAGTATTTTAAGACACTACAGCAACAGAGCTGGGAAGTGAAAGAAAGATCTCTTCACATTTACCAGGGAAAAAGTCCTTAACCTAGAAAGAGAAACCCTCAAATAGCAATGAGTACCTTAGTGAACAAAGGCGCTCAGAAAGAAGATGAAAATTATCCAGAAAAGTAACTTGAAGATATGGAAATATATGATCTAAATGACACAGAGCTCAAGACTGCAATTCTGAAAACACCCAAACAAGTGAAATAAAATTGACGAAGAACACAGAGGGAGCTAAGTCATCTCAGAAAGGAATTCTATGAACACAACAGAAATTCAAGCTATAAGAAAGAACCAAATAAAAATTCTGGATATAACACAATATATATATATATATATATATATTGCTAGAATAGGAAACAGAGACAACCAAATGGAGAAAGGAATTAGTGAAATCAAAGACAGAAATTTGGAAATGTCACAGAAGGAAAAAGAGAAAGGCCTGAGAGTTAAAAAAAAAATGAAAGATCTCTATAAGAACTATCTGACTGTATTAGAAAGAGGAACATAAGAATAATGGGTATTCCAGAGGGAACAGAGGATGGGATGGGCATAAAGAATTTGATCAGACAAATAGTAGATGAGAACTTCCCAAATCTATGGAAATAACTGTAACTTCAAATGCAAAAAGGAAACAGGATTCCTAATTACTTGAATCCTAGTAAATCTTCTCCAAGGTACATTATATTGAAGATGTCAAAGGTCAGAGAAAAAGAAATAATTCTCTAGGTAGCCAGGAAAACAACACCATAACTTATAAAGGAAAGCCCATCAGACTATCATCAGATTTCACAACAGAAACTCTACAAGCCAAGGAGGGAGTGGAAGCAAGTGTTCAAAATATTGAAAGAGAGAAATTTCCACCCAAGAATCATCTACTCAGCAAAGTTATTCTTTAGACATAAAGGAGAAATAAAGACCTTTTCAGACATACAGAAACTGAGAGAATTTTCCTGCAGTAGGCCAACATTTCTAGAAATACTGAAGGAGGTTATTGGACCTTGAACAGGAAGTGAAAATAGATAAAGATAAACTAGGACAACAAAAACATAAAAGGGGGTATGCAGGATGGCTTAGTGGGTTTAGCACTCATCCTGCAACCCCAGGGTCTGAGGATCAAATCCTGGCCCTGGTCTATGCATACCCATATGCTGAATTGGGTCTGCTCCCAGTTCGGTTCTCACTGGGCCTCCTATGTGGGAGGTCCCTGGTTCAGCTTCCACCCTGGGCTTGCATATTATGCAGGTGGCCCCCAGGTGGTTCCAACCCTGCACAGCCCTGCCCCCACCTGTGTAAGAAACTATGTAAAAAAAACTAATGACTTGCAAACACGGAGACTGTTCTAGGCCCTTCCCCATTTCTCTCTCTCTCTCTCTCTCTCTCTCTCTCTCTCTCTCTCTCTCTCTCTCTCTCTCTCTCTCTCCTCTTTTTCTTTATGTCAAAAACATTGAAAAAATAAATCTTAAAAAATAAATAAAAGGGAAGGAAGTAAAGGTTTAAACTTTCAAAGAGAATAGAGATAAGAAGCATCCTTAAGAAAAAGAACTACTACATATATGAAACTTTCTTACATAAAAACTTTATGGTAACACTCAAAAAGAACGTAGAACTGAAACACATAACCGAAAAAGGAAAGAAAGAAAGAAAGGAAGGAAGGAAGGAAGGAAGGAAGGAAGGAAGGAAGGAAGGAAGGAAGGAAGGACAAAGAAAAACATTATGAACACCATCAAAGTAAAATAACCAACAAAAAGAAATAAGCAAAGAAGCAATCAAAAGAAAGAGCTACCAGAAAACAAAACATAAAAATGGCTATAGGAAATCCTCATATATCAATCATCAACCCTAAATGTAAATGAAATAGACTCACCAATAAAAAGACACAGAGTAGCAAGTTGGATTAAAAAACAAAACCCAACCTTATGATGCCTACAAGAGGCACACCTCAGCCACAAGGACAATACAGACTCCAAGTGAAAGGGTGAAAGACAAGTACTCCAAGCAAATTGCAGCCAGAGAAAAACATAATTATATCAGACAAAACAGACCTCAGTATCAAAAATGTAATAGGAGACAGAGATGGACATCTTATCATGATAAAGGGAACAATAAAATAAGAAGACATGACACTCATTAGTATGTATTCCCCCAACAGGTAAGCACTAAACTTTACAAAATAACTATTAACAGATCTAAAATGAGAAACTAACAAAAACATAATTATAGTATGAAACTTAAACACCCCCTTGACAGCCATAAACAGATCATCCAAACAGAAAATGAATAAGGAAATATCAGCTTTAAATAATACATTAGAGCAATTGGACATGATCGACATTTACAGGATACTTTATCCTACAACACATGACTGCATGTTCTTTTCTGGCGCTCTTGGAAAATTCTCAAGAATAGACCATATGATTGTCCTCAAAGCATCAATAATCAAAAAAGCTTGGTATTGGGGGGAAAAGTAGTGTCATAGAGCAATGGAACAGAATCAAAACCCAGAAATAAACCCACAAATATATAGACAGACAATATTTGACAAAGGAACAAAAAATTTTCAATGGAGAAAAGAAGGCCTCTTCAGTGAATGGTGCTGGGAAAATTGGAAAACTACATGCAAAGGACTGAATCTTGGTTACAAAATGTCACCATATACCAAAATTAACTCAAAATAGGTCAAAGACTTTCCACATAAGACCTGAAACAATAAGCTGCATAGAAGAAAACATTGATATTAACCTTATATACCTTGGGTTCAGAGAGGACTTTTAGGAATTTGACCTCAAAGTCAAGGGAAGTAAAAGCAAAAATAAATGAATGGAACTATACCAAAAAACTAAATAGCTTCTACACAGTAAAGGAGACAGCATATGTATGGGTCTTGTTCTCTTACCCATTCAGCTCCAATCTAAAGGATTGGAGCACTTAATCATTTACATTTAAAAGGGGTATTTTTTAAAGATTTATTTTATTGTTTTTAACAGACAGACAGAAACAAAGAGACAGAGAGAAGGGGGAGGGCCCAGAGCATTCTCCATAGTTATACATCATCAGTTTTTGACATAGTTTTGTTCCACACAGGTGGGCTGGGAGCTGTGCAGGGCAGACATCAGGCCAGGGGCCTAATGCTTGGGAGGCACGCCTCCATGAGCTGGGGGCCAAACAGGGAGCACCCCACATGGGAAGCTCACCCCAGCGAGAACTGAGCTGGGGGCATACCCCAGTTCAGCATATAGGTCCACATGGGCCAGGGCCAGAATTTGATCTTTGGACCCCAGGGAAGCAAGATAGGCGCTAAACCCACTGAGCCATGCCAGCATCCCCTAAATAGATTATTGATAGGTACATAGTATTACCATTTTATTATTCACATTTATGATTTTTCCCCCTTTTTGTTCTTAAAGAAATCTCTTTTACACTTTTTGTATTACTGATTTGGTGTTGATGAGCTCCTTTAGCTTTTTCTTGTCTGAGAAGTTATTTATTTCTTCTTCAGTTTTTAATAAAAGCCTTGACAGTAAGAGTACTCTTGGATGTACATTCTTGTTTTTCATCACTTTAAATTTATTGTGACAATCCCTTTTTACCTGCAAAGTTTCTATTGAGAAATCAGCTGATAGTCTCTGGGAGCCCCCTTGTAAGTAACTACCGGTATTTGCCTTTCTCTTGATGCTTTTAGGATTCTCTCTTTGCCTTTAACCTGTGTAATTTAATTTGTAATGTGTCTTATTGTGGATTGTTAGGGTTCATCTAATTTGAGACTCTCTGAGCGCCATGTACTTGTATGTCTGTTCCTGTTTTTGCATTAGGAGAGTTCTTAGGCATTATTTTCTCAAATAGGTTTTTAATCCCTTACTTTCTCTGACCTTCTCATATTCCTATGATGTAAATGATGTTATGCTTGATGTTTCCCCAGAGGTCTCTTAAACTTATCCTTATTTTTAAAATTCTTTTTTTTTATTGCTGTTCTCATTGGGTGTTTTATGCTATTTTGCCACCCAAATTGCTGATTTGGTCCTCTACTCCATCTAGTCTGCTAGTGATTTTTTCTAGTGCATTATTCATTTTAGTTTTTGTATTCTTCATTTCTGACTGGTTCTGATTTATGGATTCTATGTCCCTTTTATACTTACTATCTCTTTGTTGAAGTTCTCACTGAGTTCATCTATTCTTTCTCTAAATTCATTTAACATCCTTAAAATTATTGTTTTGAACTCTGTATCTGAAAGGTTGCTTGCCTCAATATTTTTAGTTCTATTATTAGAGTTTTATCCTGTTCTTTCATTTGGAACATATTTATTTCCTCATTTTGACTACCTCTCTGTGTTTGTTTCTATGTATTAGGTAGATCTGCTACATCTCCTAATCTTAGCCAGATGGCCTTATATAGTAAGTGCCTTGTGGGACCTGGGTCAGTCTCCCTAGTCACCTGTTCTGGGTGCTTCAGGAGTGTCTTTTGTGTGGGTTTTGTGTGCTTTCCTGTTATAGTTGAGCCTTGGTTGCTATTGGCTCATCAGATATGATGAGCCAATAGCAATAGACCATTCCCATTCAGGCTGACTAGCTGTAGAGTTTGGGCACATGCACAGCCTAGGGGCTGCTGTGCAAGGGGCTTACCCTAAGAAGTGAGATTCACTCCAGTATGCTCTGGTGCTTCTGGAGACTTTCCTTTCTGTGTACCACTGTGGGGCTAATTGGGTGGTACTCTTCTGTGGTCTGGAGCTCATCTCCAGATATGATGGTTCTGGGAGCTCTTTGGAGGGGCTCAGGTGAAGACTCGGGTCACCACTGGTAGGAGCTACACTGACCAGCCTGGTAGGAACTATGAAGTGATCAATGGTTGGTTGCCCCTTATGCTGAACCTGGAGGCATGTGGGAGAGGCCATGCTGTGAACTGGAGAGGGCTTGCAAAACTACCAGGCCTGTCACCTGCCATCATTCATAAGGTTCAGCCACTAACAGAGCCTTGTTTGGTAGATGAGTTGGGTGAGGCAGAGTCTCAGGAAGTTACATAGGTGGGACAAGTGGTGTTTAGGAGGTTAATGTAGATTCTGGTTTGGTGCCAATCCTGAGCCTAGACATACTCAGCTAAAGTCTCAGAGCACAGTGAGTCCAGCTGTTGCCTGTCTGATGCCTGTAGACTCCCAAGAGTTGTCCAAGACACAGTGCAATACGGGCTCCAGTCGTGCATGAGCTGGGTGGGGCATGGTCCCAAGGTATCACTGGGTTGGAGTGAGTAGAGTTCACTAGGCCAAAGCAAATTCAGAATTGACATTTTTCAGGAGGGCTCAACACAGGAAAACTGGTGCCTACACACTATCTGCACTAAGGAGGATTCTACGCAAGTAAAATTGTGACTGCCTCCCCAGTCTTTGCCTTGAAGCTACACAACTCAGTCTCGCCTTATATATCTCTGACTCCTCCTGAGTCACTGTCCCTCCATGAGTACCTGAAAGGAAGTGAGTCAATATATGGTTCCTTTAAGAGGACTCCCGGTTTCCCACAACTTTCCTTCTCACCCGGATGGCCAGAATCCCTACTGTTTTTCACAGCCATGTGTTGTGGACTTCCTGTTCCCAACACTGGTACTCTGGCTGGAGAGCCTGGGATGAGGCAGGGGTTGTTTGCATCTCTAGGGTAGCCTCCATGGCCAAAATATTCCTCCCTATTCTCAACCCCCACATGCCCATATAGGCCAGCCTATTTCAAGTCTCTGCCCCTTGATCTCTTTTTTATGAGATTGGTGTTGTTTTTTGCTGTTGTTTTTTATATTGCACATATGAATGAGATCATGCAACATTTTTCTTTCTCTACCTGACTTATTTCACTTAGTATTAATATAAAACCTTCAAGGTCCATCAATGTTGCCCCAAGTAGTAAGAGTTTCTCATTATTTATGGCTGAATAATAATTCATTTTATATTTATATACGAGGGCTGGAGAAAAATTCTGCCATTGTCAGTATAACAAGAACTGGTACATGGTTGTATACTTTCCAGACAGCCCTCATATATAAAATTTGTCTGTGTCCTATTTATTTCACTTAACATACTACCCTCTAGATTCATTTATGTTGTCACAAATGGCAAAGTTTCATTCTTTCTTATTGCTGAATAATATTTCATTATACCACAACTTCTTTATTCATTCATTTATTGATGCACATTCTAGGTTGCTTTTGTATTTTGGCTATTAGTAGTATTGCTGTAATAAACAAAGGGGTACACGTTTCTTTGTGAATTAGTGTTTATTTCTTTGAATGAATACTCAGAAATGGAACTGCTGGGTCATATGGAAGCTCTATTTTTAAGTTTTTGAGGAAACTTTATACTACTTTTTATAGTTGCTACAGCAATTTGCACTCCTACCAATTACTTAAAAGGATTCCCTTTATTCTACATCATCATCAGCACTTGTTATTTGTTGATTTATTGATGATAGCCATTCTGACAGGTATGAGGTGATATCTTATTGTGGTTTTAATTTGTGTTTCTCTAATGATTGGTGATACTGAGCATTTTTTCCATATGTCTGTCACCAACCAATATGTCCTCTTGAGAGAAATGTATATTCAGGTCCTCTGCTCATTTTTTAATTGGATTATTTGCTTTTTTGTTGTTATGTTGTAAGAGTTCTTTATATATTTTTGATATTAAGCCCTTATTAGATGTATCATTTGCCAATATATTCTCCCATTTAGTAAGTTATCTTTCTTAAAATATTAATAAAATTATGAAACTCTGACATAATATATTAAGAAATATATAAGTATAATTAAACAATATTACAAATGAAAAAGGAAAAACATAACTACTGATAAAACAAATATTTAAACAGTAATAGGAAAACACTATAAACAACTTATGACAATAATTGTAAAAACTGGGTAAAAGAGACAAGTTTCTAGAAATTGTGTATTAGCAAAAACACAGGAGGACTAGGAACATAATTGTCCTATATTCATTACATAAACTCTATTACTATTTAACAATTTTTTGCAAAAAAAAATTTCAAATTCAAATTTTGAGGGTTTTTGGGAAATTTTACCAAACACATAAATCCAATAAACAGATAAATCTAATTTTACACAAACTCTTTTAAAGAATATTAAAATTTTATTTTCCACACAGAAGTGTGGATTCATGAAATGTGTGCTGGGCATTTTTCTTAGGTTGTTCAATATCACTGAACAAAAATTGTTTTATCACTTATTTTGGCTTTCTTTCAATTAGAATATTGTAAATAATTATTCTTTGGTTAATGCAATATAGTGAATTTATTACAAAATTGTTAAAATGTTGCTTTATAATGTTTATAACAAATCATATGATATTTGATGGTAAAAGCTAATAATTGGGACTGATTTCAAAGCTCTTTAATAAGATATTTTTTAAATGTTATGTTATATGTAATAGCATGGAAACTACATATGTCACAATATTAAGAGAATATAAGAGGGTTTTAAGCACCTATATAAAAATACTATATGATGTGATTACAACTTTATAAGTAAAAATATGAACTTTATGCTTAGGACATAGGCTAGAAGGATATACACCAAATGAGATTATATTTCTGTTAGTCAGCCTATGGGTAATTTTCTCATCTCTTTCAAGTTTTGCTCTAGTAAAATTCTCACTTTAATATCACTGAATTTTGGGAGGTTAGGATTGCTCAACAGGTAAAGTGCTCACTTTGCAGCCCTAGAGACTAAGGGTTGAATCCTGGCCCCTGGCCCATGCAATCCCATATGCAGAACTGGGGTGTGCTTCCCATGCAGGGAGCCCCCAGTTTGGTTCTCCTCACCCCCCATGTTCAGCACCGGGCTCCAGGGTGCTTGCCTCCCATGTGGGAGGCCCCCAGCTTATTTATCATCCTGCATGGCCCTCACTCACCTGTGTGGAACAAAGCCATGTTGAAAACTGATAATGTACAACTATGGAGACTGCTCTGAGCCCTCAACCTTCTCTCTATCTCTGTCTCTCTCTCTCTATCTCTCTGTCTCTGTAAAAAACAATAAAATACATCTTTTAAAAAATATTACTAAATTTAGGTTGTTTTTATAATTGATAGAGTTTACAGTTTAATTAGCAGCAGTATTTTCTTCCTAGTAGTACATGTATTAATGGTATATATTGCCATTCAGGGTTCAGTGAAAAACAATATTTTTTTAATAAATACAATAATGAAGCATAAACTTTTTAAAAAGTTAAAATATGAGAACATCTTCTGAAGGACAAAAGTGAAATAAAATTTTACCTAAAGTAATAAAGTTTACTTTAGTGAAAATAGCACTTTAAAATAAAAACAAACTTTAACGTTTACTTTATTAGAACATGCCAGTTATTATTCTTTGAGAATATGTAAAATCAAATTAAAATATCTACAATTCGGAATTATGGTTTAATTTACAGAGATGCTAGTGATTTTCTATGCATATTTTCTTTAAGATAAAATGATCTAATATAGCTTTATTTATAAACCTTTCATATATTAAATCTATGCAAAGTCTTTATTGCTATCAAAGATTATACAAGTCTTTAATAGCAATAAAGACTTGTATAATACAATTTTCAACAGTAATTTAGGCCACTTACTGGCTTTTTTAATCAAAATAATTATTTATGTATTTTTGGAAAGATTATGTTTCTATTTTTTTTAAACATTTTGACCTCTACAGCTGAGAGTCCAATAAGCTTCTCTTAGCCATGCTTGTCTGAACACAAGTGCTCTACTGAGAATACTGATCATTTTTATTGCCTGACTGAATTCCAGAACGTTTTATTTGTGCTAGTGCAAAAATTTACACATACTGAGTAAATGCTATTCTCTCATGGTTGCCCCCTCAAATATCCATGTTCATGGCTACTTTCACATAAAGAGCTAAACAATGATGAAGGTGTCTATCATGAGGATATCTGTCCAATCATGCATTCAGTAAATGTTAGTTTACCCATGGGGTTCACTATGATGGACACTAAATATTAAACTAAGCCAAAATCCTTCTGCCCAAAATTTTCACAATGCAGTGGGAGACAACAGAAATTTACAGATAATGAGAAACGGGCACATTGGAAAATGATAAGAAATTATACTTAAAAGGAGGATATTATCCAGCCTCAAGTGGAAACTACTATTTGAGAACTCATTCTGCCCCAACCCCTCTGTTAATAGCTATTGTGACTACCACAAATTAGTGGCTTAAAACACACACACACACACACACACACACACACATGCACACAATTTTACAGTTCCAAAAGTCAAATCCAAAATTATTCTCAGTGGATCAAAGTTCAGATGTTGACAGTATTAATACATTCTAAGTACTTCAGGGAAGAATATGTATCCTTGACTTTTTTAGCTCCTGAAGGTCACCTGCATTCCTTGGCTCATGTTACCTTTTCCATATTCAAAGCCAGCGGCACAACATCTTTAAATCTCTTTCGTTCTCGTGCTAACTCTTGTTCTCTCTCTCTCTCTATCTCTATCTATCTATCTATCTATTTATATATCTCTCTCTCTCTCTCTCATCTCTTTCTCTCTCTCTCTCTCTCATCTCTTTCTCTCTCTCTCTCTCTCTCTCTCTCTCTCTCTCTCTTTATATATATTTCTCTCTCTCTCTCTCCTCTCTCTCTCTCTCTCTCTCTCTCTTCTCTCTCTCTCTCTCTCTCTCTCTCTCTCTCTCTCTCTCTCTCTCTCTCACACACACACACACACACACACACACACACACACACACTTCTGTTTCCATTGTCCCATTGCCTTCTCTGTTTCTCTTGCCTCCATTCTATAAGAACCCTTGTGAATACACTGGGCCCACCTGGATCATTAAGGTACCCACATGTTAGTATATTTAACTCAATATATCTGTAAATACCTTTTGCTATATAGGCATACCTCATTTTATTGCACTTCACAGTTGTTGCAATTTTTACTAACTGAAAGCAAAACTCTCTGCTAGCAAAAAGATTACAATTTGCATAATGCGATACTCACTTTATTACAGAAGTCTGGAGCCAAACCCATAATATCCCCAAGGTATACCTATATAAGATAACATATTCAGGGATGACTGGTTGGCTCAATGGGTTGAGAGCTCGAGTTGCAGCCCCAAGATCCCACAATTGAGGCCCAGCCCTGGCCTGTGTGGACACCTCCAGCTCAGTTCTAACTGTGGCAAGCCTCCTATGTGGGAGGCCCCCAGCCAGCTCCTACCCTACACAGCCCTGTGCCCACCCTTGTGGAAGGAAACTCTGTAGAAAACTAATGATGTAAAACTATAGTGACTTCTCTGCCCCCACTTCTCTCTGTCTCTTCATCTCTCTTTCTCTGTCAATAATAATAAAATAAATCTTTTACAAAATAAATAAATCTTTTTTAAAAAGATAATATATTCACAGATTGTTTGCATTAGAATGTGGGCATCTTTGGAGAACCAATAATCAACAAACCACCGCTAATAAATTAATTAATTAAGGGATGAAGAAAGGAAAATGAATTTTTAGAGATGCTATGGAATGAATTGTGACACACACACACCCATTCATATGTTAAAGCCTTAACCCTCGGTGTGACTCTACTTGGAAATAAGGCCTCTACATTTTAATAAAGGTTAAATTGGGTCATAAGGATGGGGTCCTGATTTGATAGGATTGGCAGCTTTATACAAAGAGGAAGAGAGACCCATCTCTCTCTCTCTCTCTCTCTCTCTCTCTCTCTCTCTCTCTCTCTCTCTCTCTCCATGGCCTCACCAAGGAAAGGCTATAAGATGACACACTGAGAAGGTGGCAGCCTGCAAGCCAGGAAGAGAGTTGTCACCATGAACTGAATCAGCTCAGCAGGCACCTTGACCTTGGACTTCCCAAACTTCAGAACTCTGAGAAATTAAATTTCCATTTTTTAAGCTACCTAGTCAATGCTTCCTTCCTTTCTTTCTTTCTTTCCTTCTTTCTTTCTTTCTTTCTTTCTTTCTTTCTTTCTTTCTTTCTTTCTCTCTCTCTTTTCTTTTCTTTCTTTTCTTTCTTTTCTTTCTTTTTTATCACAGCAGCCCAAGCTAAGTAATACATAAAATGATAAGATGGCCCTTAGGAGACTTCCAGATGCTTATACAAGTCTAGAGTTCAAGAGAGAATTCTTAGCTACAAATGTAGATTTGAAACTTAACACCTAAAGGCAGTTAAGTCATTGGTGGTGGTGAAAGACATTATCCCAGATAGTATGTATACTGAAAGGGAATATAGCTGAGAAAAGAAATGTACACTTCTAGTAAAAGTGCTATGTAGTGCAGAGAGCTCAACAGCCTGATTGCGGGAAGAGAGGCTGGCAGATGGTTGAATTGGCCCTAGGATTTCTCTGCAGATGGAGGATGGCCAAAGGATAAGTGGAAGTGTGATGATAATAATAGGAGCTGTCAGAGACAGGGCTAGGTACTTTTACCTTCTGTAACTCTACAAAACAGGTAGTTACATTTTCCAGATAAGGAAACTGAGACTTGAAGACTGAGTAAGTTTCTCTAGGTCAGTGTTTTTAATTAGATTTAATTTATATTATGATTCATCTGATGACAGAGTAGAGAATCAGTTTTGATAGAGCATCAGAGTTTTGAAATTTCATACAAATAATTTTTAGTCTAAAAAAAGAGCTCTTTCAAATATCTTGAGACAAGAAAGCATGTGGTACAATAGGCCATCCAGTAGTGGTTGATACGCTGAATTAAAAAGTTGTTCTAAGAGAAGAGATATCAGTGAATTTGAAAAGTCAGAATTTATAAACAAGAGTATTCAATAAATAAGTAATATACTGCACTTCATGATATATAAGAGGTAGAGGAAATTTTAATCTCCTGAGGGCAGTGTTATATTTGGGAACCTTTTTTAAACAAAAAAGAACAAAAGCTTGGCCAAAAAAAAGAGAGAGAGAGAAACTGTCTAATGTTTGGAATGTGGTATGCAAAAATCAAATAATATGTTACTTAACTCACTCACTGAAAAAATCCTTACCCATATTTTGATAAGGATGTTAAACAAAACTCATTCTCAGGTCTTAAAGAAATTCTGCTTCCTGGCTTAGACTTTTAAGAACCTAGAAAAGAAGGATAAATTACATATTTAACAAATACTCTGTGCTATTAGTACAATTTTAAATGGCTCAGTGGTTAACATGGAACTTTTTCAAGATTAAAAAAGCTTTGCAAATATTTACACATTAATCTCTATCTCTCAAGGAACACGTGGGTTGTAGGTATTTAATCCACCCACAATGATACTGAAGCAGGAAAATGTAATGTGACTTCCTCTATTGTCAAAAAAGCAAATTAATGGCAAAACCAGAAATAGAAGCCCTAACTTCTAAGAACTTGTCCTCTCTCATGTCTTGATCTAATCTTCCCATTAACAAGCCTTATTAAACAAAATATCTTGCACTGTATTGAACTTTTCTGTGAAGTTGAATCAGAAGCATTCAAATATCATTTCAACAGGTTGGAGATTCTAAGTTCTCTAAAAAAATCATTATTCCCTTTCACTTGTACAACATATGCTATATATTGAGAAGAAATCAGAATTGTCATAAGGATTCTGATATTTCATCCTTGAATGACAGACAGTCAATACAATGGGGTGGTGAACCCCTAATAACATTATAAATAAGAGAATTTACCTTAGGATCTCAAGAAGCAAAGGTTATATATCCCTCTATAACAGTTTTTGAAATCTGTTAGTTTTTTCTTTTTGTCTCTTTTTTTAACTCTTTTTATGATACTTAAAACTACTTTTCCTATTGTCATTACATGCAGGAAAAAGAAAGTGGATACTGCACAGTTAAGTTTAAAATAAAACTAAATTTAGAGAAGTCGGGATGGCTCAGCAGGTTAAGCACTCACTTTGAAGCTCCAGGGACCAAGGATCAAATCCCGGCCCTGGTACGTGAGGTCCCATTTGCTGAACTGGGATGTGGCTCCCAGTTTGGTTCTAGCTGGGGTGAACTTTCCATATGGGAAGCCTCTGGTTGGGCCCCCATCTCATGGGGGTGTGCTTTCCATGGGGGAGGCCCCCACACAGTCCCTGCTCTGTGAGGAATGAAATTATGTTGAAAACTAATGATGTGCAACTGTGGAGACTGCTCTGGGTCCTTCCCCTTCTCTCTGTCTCTCTCTGTCTCTGTCAAAAACAATAAAATAAATCTTTTAAATAAATAAATAAATAAAATACACCGATGAGATTAACAGATACTTATTAATTACATATACTTGCAGCTCAGAGGGAGCAGGACACCACACACTACACAGGGCCACAAGGGGTTGCACTTGAAAATGGGGTGGGGGAAGCCAGCATGGCTCAGTGGGTTAAGTGCTCACTTTGCAGTGCTGGGGACCGGGGGTCGAATCCCAGCCCAGGCCCGTGCAGACCCATGTGCTGAACTGGGGAGTGCCCCCAGTTCAGTTCTCTCTCTCTCTCTCTCTCTCTCTCTCTCTCTCTCTCTCTCTCTCTCTCTCTCTCTCTCTCTCTCCTCTGTCAAAAAAAAAAAAGAAAAGAAAATTAGGTTAACAACCAGGTGCTGAGGAAGGCAAACTTTAGAGTATCAAATGTGTGAGGTGCCCTGGTTTCCTTAGCAGGATGTGATTGGCTTGCTTGAATTGTTCCACAGGCTGGCAGAAAAGTGAAACCTGTTACTCAGGATAAAGAGGAACTGTATCTGATCCATTTGCTAAGACAGATATTGATCTAGATGTTCTTATCTGTGAGAGCAGAAAAGGGGAAGAAAATCTACAATAAAACCATTTGAGCTCCTCCCAGTTTCCCCCAGATACAAAGCAGCACATATTACTGGGCCTTAATTTTAGGACTTTAATTACAGTATCTTTAATAATTGTATAGAGAAGGGGAGACTAGAACAAAGTTATAATTGATAAAGAAGTGGCAATCACTCACTTTAACCAAGAGAAGAGGAGATGTTTATTATTTTTGGCACCCTTGTCTGTGTTTAGGAAAATTATGTATTTTGTCATGGTCTCAGAGTAACCTTGCCAAAGTTGATATAATGTCTCATAAGAGAATAATACTCATATAGCCCAGCTCTGAGAACAAGGCGAGCTTTTATTTGTAGAGCTGCTGTTGTTTTCTTTATTGTTTGGCAAGACCTGATGTAAGGGACTAAATCATATGGGCTGATCAGAGAAAATGTCCTGAAAGGGGGGACCTCAAATCCCCCCTTTGGCCTTTACTGCTAATAGGAAGCCATCCACATAGAGGACTGAGGAGGGTGGAGACAAAGGAGGACGGTGGACAACTTTATGGTCCCTCACTGCCTCCACCATAGTCTCACACTTTTAGTTCAATTATGTGGGCTTTATGTGAAAAGTCCAATACTAGTTGATATTTTAATGTGACTCTGTATGCTACACAACAAAATTGCTTGTCCAGAAAGGTTTTACCACCATCCAGAGAGACAGATGGGGTTGTTAGCCATTGAATGGACTGCCAGTGGCAGGAGATCAATTATCCTAGATACAATTTTTGTTACTCACTTGAAACTAGAGTTAGTGATTTTTTTCTAGACCATCTAAAATACAACATATTTGAGCTAGGTTTCCATTTTTATTTTATAGTGAAGGATTCCAAGTATATGGCTTATCATTCCATTCACCTGTACATACCCATTTGACATGTTTGAACACTGTACAATAGTTGGTTTAAGGCCACCATTGTTACCAGATAGGAATTCAGCATACCAAAACAAGAAAATATTAACAATGGTAAACATTTCAGGTAGCAGGGAATAGTGATTATAAGCAAGGACTCAGGAGACACACAGCCTGGGTTTAAATTACATCTCTACCACTTAATAGGTATATCAATGGGGACAAGTTATTTACTTCATGTGCCTCAGTTCCCTCATCTGTAAAACAAGGGTAATGATGGTACCTACCTCAAAGATTTGTTTTTGAAGTTAAAATATATATTTAATTTTTAGACCTAGATCATAGTAAGCACTATTTAAATATTTACCTTTGTAATAATAATAAGAATGACGTATTGGAAAAGAAAAAAATTTAGTTATCAGCATATTCCTATAGTCAGTGAGTTAATGATGAACTAACCAGTATATGAAGATGTTAACAGATCTTACTGAGGAATTATTTCTCTTAGCCTCACCTCTTCCTACAAGGACAATCATGTAATGGATCAGTCTTTGTCAACACATACCTGAAAGTATGTGTTTAGTGTAAAATATTTTTTGTCTTTGCCTGATATATCCAGAGCTACCACAAATAGGGGTTTTAATATATTCTATAACTAAATTTTTTGGACTTTTGCACTAGGAGTTTTAGATCTTTAATTGAGGCAAATAGCTTTAGTGTCACTGAAATAAGTGTGATAACAGCTTGATCCTGCAAAGCTTGACATGAAGAAAACAGCCTGCCTGACATTAATAAGATATATGATTTAAAGTAATAGAAAACCAAAGAAAATTATCCCTGTGCCTGTCATGATAAAATGTCAACAAAGTTCTCTATTTATTTTACTATGTTCAAATGTTTATTTGAATTACTATGAAATGTGAATAGAAAATCACCTAGATTATGGGGTCCTGGCAGGTGAAGAGTTTTAAAACATTGCTGAATCTTTATTTGTACTAGCAAATTTATTAAGGCAACATAAAAAAATATATTTTTTCTTCAGTCCAGATATTTATTATAGCAAACAAGAGTGATCTGAGTAGGAATTTCAAATATCTTAGTAGGCCTGGTTGTATTGGACATTAAATTTGTAAGCATTTTCACATATATTATCCCTTTTGATCTTTCCAATATCCTTATAGGAAAGAGACATTATAGAATGGAAGACTATTATTTTCACTTCATAATGAATAAATTGTGGATCAAGCATCCTGCTCTCAAGTAAATAATAGATAAATTATCTTGAATTTTAAGCTTTATTGAATGTATTTCATGGCACTGGAAAAGCCTCCAACCTTCTTTCCCACAATAACCCATCTATTCAGCCTTGTATCCTTACTGCATTATATCCACAACATTCATGTTGCTATTTCTGACCTTTAAACCTTTGCCTTCACCCTCATACGGTTCATGAACCCTGTCTGAAATGTTGCTGCTTTTCTTGAATATCCAGATTGTACTCAACATTTAAGGACCAGCAGAACTTCTACTGCCTCAGGAAGTCTTCTAGCTCTCACCATTCATAATTAAGATAGCATTTGTAGAGAATGGTCTTACAATCTTAATTTGTTTATTTATGTTCATAAAATTCTCCTACTAGACTATAAGATCCTGAGAACAGAAACTAAGTCTTATATGTAATTCTTTGAAACTCACAGCACCCTAGCACTGGATATGTATGCAATAAATTCATAATAAGTATTTGACTATTATTTAATCTGTCCAATAAAGCCATTGACCTTACTGTATTTGTATTTCAATTGTGTGACTTACAGTTTACCCTGTGTAATCACTTATTATAGTTGAGGTTAGTGTGTTCTTTTAAATATGTTCATATATGATTATTAATGGCATTGAAACCTAGGGACATGGCCTATGAGATCAATTCAATTGAATATGCCTGATGGATTTCCCGAATAGAGCAGACTTTTGAGCCATGTATAAATATTGAGAACAGGAACAGGAAACGGTATTCACTGATTGCTTTTCTTAGAATTACATTAACATCACCATTCTGCTATTCATAATTTCTCATCAGGTCAGAGATATCTATCATTGGTAGTTCCTGTGGTACCACATATGGAAATGCATTCTGTTATTAATTATAAATGTTGCTGATCAATCATATTATCATTACAAATTTAATTTTTAAGAAAGAAATCTCCATGTAAAAATGACACACTTGAGATTCATTATGTTAAAAAATAGAAGTTGGTAATATATGACAACTCAATTCTGGAATATAAGTAGTCTGTTTAAACAAGTGACTACTTTTGTTCATATTTTAAGGAGAATTTGGAGAAGTTTGTAGTGGGCGTTTGAAGACACCAGGGAAAAGAGAGATCCCAGTTGCAATCAAAACTTTGAAAGGTGGTCATGTGGATCGTCAAAGAAGAGATTTTCTAAGAGAAGCTAGTATCATGGGTCAGTTTGACCACCCAAACATCATTCATCTAGAAGGTGTTGTCACAAAAAGTAAGTGCTGATTTTCTTCATTACTTCTTTTATATATCTACCTCAGTTCCTTTAAAAAAGAAAGCTTAATAACAGTAAACTTCATAGCAATACCAGTCATTAAAGGAATAATTTAGTTCAGATATCTTTCGATATCACTCCTCAGAGTCTTGATGTTAGGCTATAACATCATCAGAGTTTGCATTGATCAGCAAACAGCTTTGGACTGGTATTCACTAACTATAAAGCATTTGCTAATTTAACTTGAAGTAATAAATCATGGCTAAAGGGTTATATATTTTTCCTAATTTCTATTAGCTATTCACATCTACAGCTGTCTAAATTTCAACTTTAATAGAAAAAACTAAATATTTTTGGTGATTAAGTTATGTATTTCTGTTAGGAAATAAATTTTATGTACAAATATAGAACTTTATCTGAAGTAAAACTTTTAAACAAAAAGTTATATATGGTACCCATCTACATAAATACCAGTACAAATTATCTTAATTTATAAAAAATAAAGATAGAATTATAATTTCTGAAATGAAAATCCTGTTTATATGGAAATAGTGGGATGAAAGCCATTCCTTTGAAAAGAAGTTTCTTAAAAATTCAAAATTAATTATATATTCTAAGAAATATATTACTATATATTCAGTTTTATTTGAATAGTAATTGGGTATAGAGCTTAATTTCTTCTTATTTTATTCACTAATTAATTATAATATATAAAACCCAATACAGAATGGCATATAAAAATGCATAAAATAATTTAATCTTTCAGAAACATTTTTCTTTCATAAAAATATTTCTTTTAAATTCATTTATATAAAATGGAAATTTTATATCATATTTGACAGCAGAAAAGTATAATAGTTACTAAAAATGTAATTGAGCATTTATCTGAAACTCCTAAGTTTTTATCAGAAGACATTGACCAACATGCTGCCCAAGGGGCACAAAAGATTGCTGACAGCCCTGATAGTTTGGAGTACTCAAAAGAGTGCTTTGAAGAGAGCTGTTATGACGGGCTGTTACTTTAGAGGCCTTCATGGGGACTTCCAGTATTCATGCCCTTGTATTGTTCTCTCCCACATTGATTCTGGGCTTGTCCATGTGACTAACCTTGGCCAATGGGATGTTAATAAGTGTGATGCAAATGAAAGCATCTTAAATATTTGCACATTGAAGCTTGTCCTCTTTCAAAATTCCTTCCTGGGGAAGCCGGGATGGCTCAGTGGGTTAGCGCTCACTTTGCAGCTCCAGGGACCCAGGATCAAATCCCGGCTCCGGCCCGTGTGGACCCATGTGCTGAACTGGGGAGTGCCCCCAGTTCAGTTCTCTCTCTCTCTCTCTCTCTCTCTCTCTCTCTCTCTCTGTCAAAAACAATAATAAAAAATATATATTTATATAAAAAAAAATTTCTTCCCATAAAACCAGCATCTAGTGCTAAGCCAATGCATATAGCAATGGTAAATGCAGTACTTTAAAGAAGAGAAAAAAGGCTCTCCAGCTGACAGCTCTATCTGAGTTCTGAATGCCAGCCTTGTGATGGACCATCTCACATGCAGCACCCCCTACCACCACCACCAGATGCTGAAGCTATAGTTGGCAGCTTGTGGAGCAAAGAACCACACAGTTAAGTCTGCTGAACCCATAAAATTGTGAAAGATAATAAAATATTTGTTGTTTTGAGTAGCCTATAACACAACAATAGCTAACCAAACAGATGAACCCCAATTAGAATGCTGCTCCCATCACTTAAGACTTGTGTTGGTTTGGGTGAATTACTTAACACCTCTATTCTTACACATCTGTAAAATAGGGCCAAAGTAAGTCATACTCACAAGAATGCTTTAAGGATTACCTTTGTAAATATATAAAGCATTTAGCGTAGTATGTGACTCATAGTAAGCCATTATTGTTGTTACTTGTGTATCAGACACTTTGCACATACACATATAGCTTGCCATTTCATTCTCATAGCAACTCTTTTCAAATATCATTATCTACTGAATCTCAGACAGGTTCATTAACCTGCATAAGGACCTCTATTATAGTAAGTAGCATGACTGGTGTTCAAACTGAGATCCATCTACCTCTAAAACCCATGCTTTAATTATTTATTATTTGTTTGTTTGCTTTTTCTGTATCTCAATAAATAAGTAATAGTTTTATATCCTAATCTGAATTAAATAACATAAATAAGTAGCAATCTGAAGAAAACAACAAAATTACTTTTTAAAATCAGTGAAATGTTTAGGTGAGTGAAAAATAATCTCTAAAATGTAAAATTTGGAAAGATCTAGCTATGCCACAAACCTAGCACAGATTATAAGCTAAAAGGAGATCAACTAATGTTAATTAGTTCTTATATTGTTTCTGACTTCCTTGTTATTAACTTAGCATGAACATTTCAACTTATTTTTTGTTTGTTTGATTTGTATCTCTCTGGAAATAAAAAGATAATTTTAAAGATGGGTTAGAAATTCTTGCAAAAATTTAAAATAACAATGTAACTATGATGAAATAAATGTCCAACAATAAATTTAAAGGATGGAAAAGTATCAGATCTTTATTTCTCCCCTTTGATAAAATGCAGTATATTGTATTTTCATATATTTCTATGTGTTTTATTTACATGTGATAAAAACATGAAAGTATACGAAAAGAAAAAGATTTACTAGCCCTATGAAATAGTAGAAATTATTTATCCTAAATCAATTGAATAGCATTAATAAAATAATCTGTGACACATTTCTGCCAGTTTGAAATACTCAACTTATTTCCTATAAACATCCAAACAGCCAACAGAGTGATTGTTCTATTTCTCTAACAACCTTGTCTAAAATTAGAACCAGTGACGTCTAATTAGCCAAATTTGTATGATTCCAAAGTCAAGGTCCTGTGCCATTTCAAGAAAAACAAAGAAAGAGCGCAAAGATGAGAGGAATAAGAAAAGAAAAGAAAGGATAATTGAAAAAGAATAGATTCAATATCCTTTTGTGTGTCAATAACCATCATACATTTTTATTTGTAAATGGGAGCCCCTTATAAGGGTATTGTGGTGTTGCTGAGGTGAGTGGTAGAAATAGAGAAAGGAAATAATTCCCGCAAAGATAAGTGGTCATATTTATACTGTTATCTTCTTGACTCAAGTGCTATGGGATCTTTAGGAGAAAGACAATAAATAAATGAGTGCCTCGTTCCCATAAATACATGGTAATTGTTCCAAGATTGCCCTTAAGTAGCTAAGAGATAGCTAGCAGTTAATACTTCCTAAGGACTATCATATTGCATAAAAGATAAATTCTGACAAAGATAAAGTTGTAATATGAGTTTATACAGTCACGTGGGTAAGAGTATCCTGACATTCTGAGAAACAAATGCACAAACTCTCAGTTGAAACTAATGAAAAATTATAGATCAAAACCTTCGTCAGATCCTTTTATAAATTCTTAATATGCATACTTTTTATTTTATTGTATAGTTTTATCCTCTGATACATATTATGAAGTTCTTGGGACCACTTTTACTCTTTCATATTTGGGCATATAAGTATTTTATTTTATTTTATTTTATTTATATCTTTTTATATTTATAGAGAGTAATTATTTTATCTTCAGTGCATATTTATTTCTATTTTACTTTTGACAGATAGAGACAGAGACAGAGACAGAGACAGCTAGAGAACCAAACTGTGGGAACTCCCCAGTTCAGCATGTGGGTCCTGCCTGGGCCGGAGCCGGGATTCGATCCTCGGTCCTCGTGGCCTCAAAGCGAGCGCTCAACCCGCTGAGCCGTCCCAGCTTTCCCCAAGTATTTTATTTTAAATTTGAAAGTTAAATGATTAAAAACTATTATATAAAAGGTATATTTGATAAAAGTTAAACCTGTTTATTAGATATGCATCATAATTTTATTAACCTGTTAAGATACAACTGATATAAAAAGAGATTAATCGAGGTAAATCATATGTTTAGCATGTACTTTTCCCCAAGAAGCAAATAGAAACAATAAGTTAAAGAGAACAGACTTGTAGCCATTAGCAGCATGAATAGTAGCAATTTGTAACAGGTAATGCAGACACTAGTATCATTAACTACAGAGCCAAAGAGAAAGTGCTACCCTTCTATAAAGAGATAAAAATTGTGGTTAAAATTATGAAAAAATACAGTTCAGAAACCACATTCCAGAAACTGGGCTATGCAGTTTAGAATGATGATGAAAGAACCAAAAGAAAAGAGAATGAAATGGCTGTATCGCATCTTAGTAGATCACAACTAAATTTAGATATACTGACTCAAATAAATTATAGCTCCAGTGAGAAGAAATAGAATCTAATCAAGATAGCAAACAAAGTCCCAAATATAACTTCATTCCTACATAGAGTATTTCTGAATATTCCATGGGATAACATAGAAACTATAACAGAAAGTGCCAGTTCTGCTCATACCCTTTGAAAATACTCCAGAACACTGTGGGTTCCTTCTAAACAGTTTTGAATCAATATCAGAGTAGATTCAAGCCAGTTAAATACTTTGTATATTAAATGCACAAGAACCACTTCTTTGCTTCCAAGATTGCATTCTGTTTGTCAAGTAATAAGTTATCCATGATTTCGACTACTCACTGTTACCACCAATTTGACTTCTGCTACTCCACTTGGTTGTATGTCCTGCTACTAGCTCAAGGACTTGGACAAGTCACTCAGCATCTTTTGGCCTCATTTTTTTTTTCTCTGCACAGAAGTTTGAAAAATGCAGTTTGGACTAGCAAACAATAAAGATCAAATATAGCCCTAATATTTTTGTATTGCATTCTTTTGCCAAAAGAAGAGAACTGAGATGTTGGTGAGAAATTTTTGTGTCAGTGATAATTTATCACGCTACCTCCAACTTAATTAAAGATTCATGACAGTGATCCAAGAATAAGACAGAGAGGTTCAAGAAGAAACAAAACATGTCTTCAGTAAAGTTTTTACCCTAACACTCTGTAAAACAGAAAGAGATAGGTAAAATTTATCTGAAAGCAAAATTGTTGGTCAGATACACAGAATACACATTGTAGGGAGTAAAGTATTCCTTAAAACTGATTCCAATGAAAGAAATTAGATGGTTGTTTTTTTCTAGAATTCAGCTTCCCTGCTAGCTAAAATAGATTAAAATGTGTTTTGTTTTGTTTTGTTTTGTTTTCCAAAGAACATTTATTGAGCACCACCAAGTGTTAGATGTTATTGATGATTAAAACCTAGTGATAAAGAAAAGAAGACCTCAGTGCTCTCTGGAAGTTTGTTTGTTAGAGATAGTCTACTTTGAGCCTCAAATAAGCAGGCCTATATTCCCCAGTATGGTATGGCATGTGCTATTTTGGATAAAATTATTTATTAATTTATTCATGTATTCATTCAGTGAATATTTATTAGGTACCCACTCTATTAATCACTAGTAATATATTAATAGTAGCGAAAATGATAGAGCTTCTACCTTAACTGGAGGGAAAAAAGAAGAAATCTAAATAAGTAAATATCATCTTAGGAAAAGAGAAAATAACCTAAGTAAAGAGAAGAAGCAAGCCATGCCAAGATTGTGCAGGAGAGCATTCCAGACAGAGGAAACAAAGTTCTAAACCCTTGTGCTAAGAAAGAAATTGGCATGTTAAAGAGCATCCCAAATGGCTGATACATAGTAATAGCAAGACAAATAGCATGTTAAAAGAAAATACTAGAGAAAATGAAAAACAAAGAAACTCTAATGTAGTACTTGAAGTGAAAAATAATGAGACATTGAAGAGCTATTTCCCAGGTTAAATTAAGAGACTTTAGTGGTTATATATGAACATAGTTTCAAATGATTTCCAAGTTTCTGGTTTACATAAGTAGAATAGAGAGGAAATTCTGTAGATACAACAGATTCTGAGGGAAAATAGTATTCTGAGTTGTACATAATAAGTTTAAGGTGCCTAGGACATTTAAAGACTTCCAGGGAGCCTCTGGAGCCTGGATGGAAGTCTGGGCTACAGACCCAAATTAAGATGTACTTAAGCCATAAGTACTACTGATAGGTAGTTGAAGCTATAGGGAGGATGGAATTCCACAGAAGGTTAAGGAGAACTAGTTTTAACAGGCAGACAGCAGAAGATAAAAGGCACAACCTGAAAAAAGTGTCAAATTTCTAAGATTGAGGGAGAGGTCAGTAGAATAAAGTAGGCTGGGAAGCCAAGTGAAATAAGGATTGAGAATCATCAGTTTAAATAATTATGAGGGGACAGCCCATTACAGTACAGGATGGAGGCTAGATTGCGAAGGACTATAAAATGAATGAGGCATTTGTACACTTCAATCAGACTGATGGGCTTAAAAAAGCAAATTAGGCTATATTGATTTCTTACTTAAATTCCAAATGCTTTATATTACTCATTAATTCAAGTAATACTTATTATGCCCCTAACTACTTTGTGTCAGATATCTGTCTAATCATTGGGTATTCAGCAATGTATAAGAAAGCCCAAATGCCTGCCCTTGTGAGTTGTATCCCTGAGTCTACCTCCTCTGTTTTTGTTTGTTTGTTTTTATTTTTGTTTTTTTATTGTTAAATTTATTGAGATGACATTGGTTAGTAACAATTACAGTTTCCAGGTGTACAACTCTACATTGCATCATCTATGTATTGCACTATGTGCTCACCACCCACAATCAGCTCTCCCTCCATCACCATATATCTGGTGCCTCCCCTGGTTTTATTCTTTACTATTTTCTTGAATGCTCATTGCTTTCATGCTAAATAATGAAAGCGTCTGAAAACTTACTCATTTCTTCCATGTGTCTCTTTTTGTATAAGTCCCCAAAGAGCTGGAAGAAAATGTAACCAAGCTGCCCCTAAATGGAAACATGGATATGGTACGAAATGCTGTTGGTACCTAGAGGGCCTAGAGGCCTCTGGAGTCATCCACCGTCCTTTTTTTCAGTGATGTCAGAGGCAAGATAGAAGGCTTAGGATGTTCATGAACATTTGAAGTACTTCCTGAGAAAAGTATGATAGACAACTAATCAGGAATGGTTAGAAAGAACATGGGCATCTCCGAGAGTACAATAGGAGTAGGAGATCATGTCAGAGGCTGCTGCCCCAAAGAGCACTGTTGATAAATGAGGGCAAGAGTGCCAGCATAAAAGTGAGAAAAGATTCAACCCAAGGGAAAGGGAAAGATGAGAGGCAACAAAAAGAGAAGAAATTATGACTTATTACATTTTCTTTCTTTTCCTACCATCCTGAACATTTACTATTTTCTGTTACTAAAAAAAGTGATGAATTATTCTTGTGCAATTTCTGGCATTTCTGTGGATTCTCAGAATATTTATAACAAAGTATTTGATACTAGGTATTATAATGTATACATTATTGATAAATGAAAAACAATAAAACAAGTGTGAATGTAACAGATCGTAACAAAATGACATAGTCCCTGTGTATCATGCTCTCTTTAACTAACACTGAAGCTAATTGAGATTACCAGCTTATTTTTTTT
>PVKE010010284.1:0-42817 GCA_004027555.1 Craseonycteris thonglongyai | reverse complement strand
TAAATACCATTCTCACCATAACTGCCAACTGTGCGGTGTCTGATATATCTGTTGACTCGTCAAATTGCAGAGAGAAGCAGTCACATATTTCCAAGTCAGTCTTTAACTGAGTTTGCAAGTCTTTTGAAATTGCATGTATTCTTCTTGTGACTGTGTTATTTGACAACTGTAGGTCTTGTATCGCCAACATAATCTCACGTTTGTTAGAATATTCCTCAAACAATCAGCAGCAGTCAGAAATGCTTCTTTCAACAATTCACCATCCTGGAAAGGTTTTTTCTTCTTTGCGAGCATGTGAGAAATTTTGAAAGAAGCAATGGTTGCCTTTTTAGATTTTTCCACATGTCTAGTGAAAACAGTCTGTTGAGTAGTTCAACTTCATTCTAGTTGATTTATTATTTTCTTTCTTACTTCAGATTTAAGTGGATAATTCGTATCAAAAGTGGTATGACTTGTCTGAAAGTGACATTCAACATTATGTTTTTTTGGCACTGCAATACTACTGCCACACAACAGGCAAACGCATTTACCTTTTAAATTAATGAAACAATATGATTCCTCCCAGTCTGTGTTAAAATTATACCGGTAGGTTCGTTTTCTCTTATTTGGTCCACTCATTTTAGGACTAAAAAAATAAAAATAAAAATAGTTATAGATCTACAATATCATATCAAATTGCCACCATAATAATAGATTACCTACCTCGCTTTTAGTTCATTTAAAATCGAATATATCAAAACACTGTGATCCTAGCTAACTGTCACGACCCGATCAGTCCAGCAACCGCAATCAAAATGGCAACTTCGCGTCCCCCGGGTGGGGGGAGGAGAGTTTAAAGAGCGCAGCGGCTACACAAGACGCGACATGTACAACGACGAAAGCTAGGGAAAAACTTATACATACGATATCGCAAACATACCAATGAATATAATCAACCTGTGTAGATATTCAAACAATATTTTAAAATTCTAACAAATGTACAAAAATAAATTATAGTTTTACTTAGTGTTTATGAAAAACTTGTGATGCAGTCAAATAATGACGGGCACACACAAATTGGGCCGCGGGTGCCATGGTGCCCGCGGGCACAGGGTTGGGAATCCCTGCCCTAGGCTGTCCTATAGATCCACATGAATATTTTTAAAATTATAGTTGACATTCAATATTATTTTATATTAGTTCCAGGTGTACAACAAAATGGTTAGACATTTATATAATTTATAAAGTGATCACCCCAATAAGTTTAGTACCCACTTGGCAGCATACATATTTATTACCGTGTTATTGACCACATTCTTTATGCTGTAATTTTCACACCCGTGACTCTGTAACTACCAATTTGTACTTCTTAATCCTTTCATCTTTCTCACCCAGCCCCTACCACCTTCCTAGCTAGTAACCATCAGTTTATTCTTTGTGTCTACTTCTGTTTCTGTTTCATTTGTTCATTTATTTTGTTCTTTAGATTCCACAGATAAGTGAGATTGCATGGTAGTTGTCTTTCTTAGGCTGACTTATTTCACTTAGCATAATACCCTGTAGGTCCATCTATGTTGTCACAAAAGGTGAGCTTTCATTCTTTTTATGGCAAAGTAACATTCCGTTGTATATATTAATATGTGCCACATCTTCTTTATCCAATCATCTATGGAGGTGCATTGTGCTTGTTTCTATGTCTAGGCTATTGTAAGTAGCACTGCAGTGAACATGGGGTGCATGTCTCTTTTTGACTTCGTATCTGAATTTCTTTGGATAATTACCCAGGAGTAGAAGTGCTGAATCATAAGGTAGCTCTACTTATAATTTTTGGAGGAACCACCATACTGTTTTCCATAATGCCTGCACCCACCAACAGTACACAAAGGTTTCTTTTTCTCCACATCCTCACCAACACTTGTTGTCAATTTATTAATGACAGTTATTCTGACAGGTGTGAGGTTGTAGCTCATTGTTAATTCACATTTCTCTGATGATTAGTGACATTGAGCATCTTGTCATATGTTTATTGGCCATCTGTATGTCTTCTTTTGAGAAATGTCTATTCAGATTTTCTGCCCATTTGTTAATTGGGTTGTTTGTTTTTTTGGTTTTGAGCTGTATGATTTTTTTTTTTAAAGATTTTGGATATTAACCCCTTATCAAATGTATCATTGGAGAATGCCTTCTCTCATTCAGTAGAATGTCTTTTCATTTTGTTAATGGTTTCCTTTGTTATGCAAAAAAAAATTTAGTGTGATGTAGTCCTATTTCTTTTTTTTTTTTCCTTTTATTTCCTTTGCCCAAGGAGATACATCAGTAAAAATATTACTAAGAATAATATCTGAGAATTCACAGTCTATATTTTCTTCTAGGAGATTTATGGTTTCAGGTTTTACATTTAAGTTTTAGTCTATTTTGAGTTTATTCTTATATAGAGAGTA
Source organism: Craseonycteris thonglongyai (assembly GCA_004027555.1). Taxonomy (NCBI): domain Eukaryota; kingdom Metazoa; phylum Chordata; class Mammalia; order Chiroptera; family Craseonycteridae; genus Craseonycteris; species Craseonycteris thonglongyai. Next base: position 40,397 of record PVKE010010284.1, on the reverse strand, counting down.
AGAAGGAGGTCCAGATTCTTTTTTTTTTTCACGTATATGTCCCGTTTTCCCAGCACCATTTATTGAATAGACTGTCTTTACCCCAATGTATATTCTTGCTTCCTTTGCCGTAGATTAAGTAACCATATAGGCATGGATTTATTTACAGGCTCTCTATTCTGTTCCATTGATCTATGTATCTGTTTTTATGCCAATACTGTGCTGTTTTGATTAGTGTGGCCGTGTAGTACAGTTTGATATCAGGTTGAATGACACTTTCAGCTTTGTTCTTCCTCGAGATTTCTGTAGCTATTTGGGGATTTTTATGGTTTGAGATAATTTATAGTATTATTTCTCTAGTTCTTTGAAAAATGGCATTGGTATTTTGATAAGGATTGCACTGAATCTATAGATTGCTTTGGGTAGTATGTACATTTTAACTGTATTAATTCTTCCTAATATACGTTTCCATTGATTTGTATCTTCCTTAATTTTTCTTTTCAGTGTCTTATAGTTTTGAATACAGGTCTTTTACTTTCTAGAGTTTTTTTTTTAATGCAACTATAAGTGGGATTTTTTCTTAATTGCTTTTTCTCATAGTCTATTATTGGTGTGTAGAAATGCAACTCATTTCTGAATATTAATTTTGTATCCTGCTACTTTACTAAATTCATTTATCAGTACTAACAGTTTTTGTGTGTGCGTGGAATCATTGGGGTTCTTTATGTATAGTATCATGTCATCTACAAGTAATGACAATTTTAGTTCTTCTTTTCCAATGTTGATTTTATTTCTTTTTCTTGTCTGCTGCTGTGACTAAAACTTTCAGTACTATGTTGATGAAAGTGATGAAAGTAGACATCCTTTCTTGTTCTCGATCTTAAGAAGAATGGCTTTAGCTATTCCCTGTTTAGTATATTAGCTGTGGGTTTGTTGTATATAGCCTTTATTATGTTGAAATACATTCCCTCTATTCCCATCTTGCTGAGAGTTTTTATTATAAACAGATGTTGTCTTATATCAAATGTTTTTTCTGCATCTATTGATATGATTATGTGATAATTATTTCTCATTTTGTTTATGTGGTGTATCACATTAATTGATTTGCAGATATCGAACCAACCTTGCATACCAGGAATAAGTCCTATTTGATTGTGGTATATGGTCTTTTTAATGTATTGCTGAATTTGGTTTGCTATTATTTTGTTGACGATTTTTGCATCTATGTTCATTAGGAATATTGGCTTAAAGTTTTCTTTCTTTTCTTTTTTTTTTTTTTTTGGAATGTCTTTGTCTGGTTTGAAATCAGGGTAATGGTGGCATCATAGAATAAACTTGGAGCTTCCCTTCCTCTTGAATTTTTGGAATAGTTTGAGAAGAATAGGTGTTAACTCTTTTCTGAATATTTGGTAAAGTTCACCTGTGAAGCCATCTGGCCTAGGACTTTTTGTTTGTTAGAAGCCTGTTGATTACTGATTCAATTTCATTAGTAGTAGTTAGTCAGATCAGATTTTCTGTTTCTTCTTGATTCAGCCTTGGAAGTATGTATGGGTCTAGAAAATTATCTACTTCTAACAGATTGTCCAATTTTTTGGTATATAATTGCTTGTGGTATTTTTTGTATTTCTGTGATATCTATTGCTATTTCTTGTTATTCATTTCTGATTTTATTTATTTAAGTCCTCTCTTTTTATTCTTGATGGGTCTGGTTAATAGTTTATCAATTTTGTTTATCTTTTGAAAGAGCCAGCTCTTGGTTTCATTGGTCTTTTCTGTATTTTTAGCCTCTATTTTATTTATTTCTGTTCTAATCTTTATCATTTCTTTTCTTTTATTCACTTTGAGCTTTGCTTGTTTGTTTGTTTTTTTTGGTTTTTTTTTGTTTGTTTGTTTTCAGTTTCCTTGGGTATAAAGTAAGATTGTTTATTTGAGGTTTTTCTTGTTTCTTGAGGTAGTCTGCTTTGCTATGAATTTTCTCTTAGGACTATTTTCACCATGTCCCATAGATTTTGGGTCATTGTGTTTTCATTTTCATTTGTTTCAAGATATCTTTTGATTTTTCCCTCTTTGATCTCATTGCTAACCCATTCATTGTTTAGTATTACATTATTTAGCCTCCATGTGTTTGTGTGTCTTCAGGTGTTTTTTAGTTTGTTTGTTTGTTTTTTAATTAACTTCTAGTTTCATACCATTGTAGCCAGAAAAGACACTTGATATAATTTTAATCTTCTTAAATTTATTGAGACTTGTTTTGTGACCTAACATGTGGTCTGTCTTGAAAAATGTTTCATGGGCACTTGCAAAGAATGTATATTTTGCTGGTTTGGAGCGAAATACTCTAAAAATATCAATTACATTCATCTGGTCTAGTGTGTCATTTAAGGCCTCTGTTTCCTTGTTGACTTTCTATCTGGAATTCTGCCCATTGGTGTCAATGTGGAGTAAAATCCCCTATTATGATTGTGTTACTGTTGATTTCTCCCTTTATGTTGGTCACTATGTGTTTGATATATTTAGGTGCTGCTACTCAACAATGTAGAAAAACAGACAAACAAGAAACAACTACTGATGCCTGCAACAACACAGATGAATCTCTAAAATATTGTGCTGAATGAAAGAAGCCAGGTTCAAAAGAACGCATGCTGTTTGGTTTTAGTTAAATTCTAGAACAGGCAAAGCTGATCACTAGTGATAGAGAGCAGATGAGTGGTTTCTTGGGGGCAGGAATGAGGGCTGCAAATTGAAGAGAAGCCCAGGAAGCCTGAAGTGACTGAGTGTTCTGTATCTTGATTGTGATGGTAGTTACGTAACTGTACAGATTGTCAAGTTGCACTCTCAATGCAGGTACATTTTACTGGATATAAACTATTTTTCAATAAAGCTGGGGGAAGTTAAGAACATAAATAGATTTTTTTGGTGGTAGAATTTTAGGAGTCACTTGCTCTTATTTTCTTTGTGTGATTTTCTGCATTTTCAAAGTCTTTAGCTATTTTAAAAATGCCTGCCAATGATCATCTCCCCAAGGACAGTGTGATGGTTTAAAACTATTTCTGTCAATTCTTTGACACTCCTTTTTAAGAGATGGAAGTCTTTACTCTTCTTCATTGGTGTAGAACAGATTTAGTGACTCGCTTCCAACAAACAGAATAAGGGGAACTGACCATGTGACTTTGGAGACCTGGTTGTCAAAGCCCTTACAGGTTTTTTCAGATCACTTACTCGGGGGAAAGCCAGCTGCCATGTATAATAGTAAAGATGCTCAAACAGCTCTATGGATTGACCACTGTGGGAATTGAGGCCTCCCACCAACAGCCATGTGAGGGAGCCATCCTGAAAATAGACCCTCTGGTCCCAGTGGAGCCGGCAGGTGACAGGGCAGCCCCTGCTGTGTCCATAACAACTGTCATCATGAAACACCCTGAGCTCTAGAGCCACCCGCTATACTGGTCCTCAGAAACTAAGAGATAATAAATGGGTTTTTGTTTTTAAGTCACTGGTTTGAAGTAATTGGTTACACAATAGTAGATAACTGAGATAAAAATATTGTTTTCCTCACTGCTGACCTGTCATCAACCGCAACAGTGCCTAGTACCTAGTAGTCATTCAAATTAATATTTATTGAATGAATAAATAAATAAATACCTGAATGAAACAATATTGAAAATGAGTACTAGTGTATGATACCATTAAGGGAAATAAGATGCTATTAATATTTGTTGCAGGCCTACTATGTGGCAGACACTTACCCATTAGTTTGTTAATCCTCACCAACAAGCCCCTAGTTACTAACTACTGTCAGGCCTGGTTTACAGATCTGGAACTCACAGCTCACCTGTGCGCATGGCAGCCTGTTTCCCGGGTTGTGGATGGGGCCCCAGGCATGGATCGCGAGCACATCGTCTGCACGGCAGAAACATCACTGACGTTTGCTAAATTGAGTTGGAAGAGGAAGAAACAATGATGGACAAAGTGGAACACAGATGTGAAATGTCAGCTTCACATAAGAGGGTCCGTGACTCAGACACAAACGACAGGCTGCTCGTGACTGAACTAGATTGAGCTTGAGAAACAAGAGGTGAGTGGCTCTCATCAACAAGACTCCCCTATTTGTGAGTGTCAGTATTTGATCCTATTTTACCGCTTAACTGATTGCAAAGTGATATATGATTTTTGTTTGAAGAGATTATAAACTGCAGAGAAACCAAAAAGGTTCACATAATCTACCTTTTCCCTTATCCAAGAAGAAAGCAGTCTTCTGACCATATACAATATATAACATTTTTTAAAGATTTGTCTTTATTGCTTTCTTGACAGAGAGACAGAGAGAGACAGGGAGAAGGGGGAAGGCCCAGAGCTGTCTCCACAGTTGTACATCATTAGTCCTCAACATAGTTTCACTCTACAGTTGGGCGCGGGGTTGGGCAGGGCAGGAACTAGGCCAGAGGCCTCCTGCATGGGCCCTGGAAAGAACTAAACTGGGGGCACACACCAGTTCAGCACATGGGTCCACATGGGCTGGGGCCGGGTTTCAATCCTTGGACCCCAGGGCTGCAAAGGGAGCGCTCAGCCTGCTGAGCCATACTGCTTCTCCTAATATATAACATTTTAATGCATTGAAAATGGAAATCATGTGATTCACATTATATAGCAGAGTTTCAACCTTGGAGCTACTGTCATTTGTACTGGATAATAATTATTTGCTGTGAGGGACTGCCTCATGCACTGTAGAATCCCCAGTGGCATCCCTCTGCTTTGTGCATTCCAGTAGTACATCCAAGTTATAACAACCGAAAGTGTCTTCAGATACTGTCAAAAGTCCTTGGACCCTTGGACATTTCACCTCAATTAAGAACTACTTCTATAGGGGATGCCGGTATAGCTCAGTGGTTGAGCACTTGCTTCACAATGGCAAGGTCAGGGGTTTGATTCCCAGCCCCAGCCCATGCAAACCCCATATGCTGAGCTGCAGCACAACTGGTGACTGCTTGGATGGCTCAGTGGCAAAGGTTCTCGCCTCCCATGCTCAAGGCCCCTGGTTCAGTTCCCGCCCCACATGGCCCTACATCCACTTCTGTGGAATGAAACTATGTTGCAACGAATGATGTACAACTATGGAGACTGCTCTGGGTCCTTCCCCCTTCTCTCTCTCTCTCTCTCTCTCTCTCTCTCTCTCTCATCTACCTTATTATATTTTCTCTCAAACAATAAAATAAATCTTCAAAAAAAAGAACTACCTCTATATACAGTAACTCTCTGTTAACTGGAAGTCAAGCAACCAGCACTCTCAAGCAACTGGCAAAAAAAAAAATGGGAGAAATAATACTTTAAATAAAAATTAAAATCTCAGTATATAATGAAGCTGCACTTTATGAAAAACTGGGGTTTGCATGAAAGGCATAGAGCCTCAAAGCAAACTGATATTTGTTCATTTTTCAAGAAAGTTGCATGGCAGTTTGCCAAAACAGTATCATCTACCGATGTGGATCCTAAACCACCCACATCCACTTCTCCTGATCCCGTCCTAGCTGCATCATCAGATCCTGATGATCCTGATGTGATGTCTACACAGTAAATTCTCTACCCCTACCGTAACAATTTTAAGTGTACCTGTGTGTGTTTTTTCTCTGAGATACTTGAAGTTAAAAACATTATTTTAGTGAAGTTCATAAAGTTGAAAAGTTTATTAACTATCATTTCACTAAAATTGCACAATGTGCTCACAAAGCTGTTTTTATAATAAAGCTATGTTACATTAAGTTTATCTTTGTCTTAATTTGCTTTTAATTACTGTAATTCAATATTAATAGCAAGGCAATGCAGAGTTTATGGTGTGGTATAGTAGACAGTAAAGGGCATACTATTAGCTACGTTCATTTTTAATAGTAATTCTCAAGCAACCAGAAACTACATTTATCCTGCATCTACCAATCCCCACAGGTGCTGGTTAACTGAGAGTCTACTGTAATGATCTACTTGTTTCCCTTAATCATATGCAATGAGCATTTTTTCAGGCCAGCAAGCATGCTTCTAAAAATAGGATTTTTCAATCGATGGTTGGATTGCCTCTAAGCCATGGGCCATTTTTTTTTTTAAGATTTATTTTTATTGTTTTTGACAGAGAGAAGAAGAGAGATACAGAGACAAAGACCAAGAGAAGGAGGAGAGCCCAGAACAGTCTCCATAGTTGCACATCATTGGTTTTTTCACATAGTTTCATTCCACAGGTGGGCACGGAGCTGCACAGGGCAGGAACGGGGCCAGGGTCTCACCCCAGTGAGAACCGAACTGGGGGCACTCCCCAGTTCAGCATATGGGTGGGCTGGGTCCGGGATTCGATCCTCGGTCCCCGGGGCTGCAAAGTGAGCATTTAACCCATTGAACCATCCCGGCTTCCCCAATGGGCCATATTTTATTAACCAACATTGGTTGAGTATTCATGCATTTTCTGGTTTTACTCAGTTTGTTTCAAAGCCGGAGCTTCCTCACCTCCACTGTGGAGTAGCAACCTCAATGCCATGTTTCATGCAGAAACTTTTCTCTCTGTGCAGCACAAGTGCCCCGGGAAGTCAGGGTGGTCTGTGGCTTCTGTAAGGAGCTCTTGGGCAGGAGGAACTACTTTCAAAGACTTGGCAAGTGCGGCCTTCACCTTGCTGTGGGTTTCCTGTGACGAGCTGGGGCCCCGAGATGCTAAACAATAGACCTTGCTCATAGGCCTCCGTGTCGTGACCTCTTCCCTCGCTGCTGGAAATCACTACAAAAAAGCTCGACTCGGCTTTCAAATTGTTCAAAACTAATTTAAAACTTCCGATCCAACCAGTGTGTTAAAAAGGCAGCCCTGAGTTGTTCTTATTTCCTCTGAATAATTACAGAGCAACTGGTTGACTTGGCTGGTATAGTGGACGAAATGTCTTAAACAGGACTCCCTGGGCAGGGAGAGGTGAGCTGGGGGTGAGACAGCCTGGGATTCTGGCCCTGCTGTGTGAACTTAGGACACGCACAGAATATGCGTGGGCCTCAGTCTCCTCATCGATAAAACGGGAATGTGAACACTTCCCTTACCTGACTCACAGGGATATCTGAAGATGCTTTGCAAACTGTCCCACCTTATAGAAATACAAACAACTACTAGGATTATGAGGTCAGGTGAAGAGAAAGCTTTTCAGAGATGAAGCTCTTTCATCAGTCATAAACTGGTTTTGTTTTTATTTCAAAAATTTTTTTAAAGATTTATTTTATTGTTTTTGACAGATACAGACAGAGACCGAGAGAAGGGGGACGGCCCAGAGCAGTCTCCATAGTTGCATGTCATCAGTTTTCGACATGGTTTTACTCCACACAGGTGGGCGGGGGCTGTGCAAGGCAGGAACTGGGCTGGGGGCCTCCCACACTGAGCGCACACCCCCACAAGCTGGGGGCTGAACTGGGGTCTCCCACATGGGAAGCTCATCTTGGCGAGAACCAAACTGGAGGCCTCCCACATGGGAAGTGCACCCCAGTTCAGCATACGGGTCCTCACGGGCCGGAGCTGGGATTCAATCCTCAGTCCCCAGGGCTGCAAAGTGAGCACTTAACCTGCTGAGCATCCCGGCTTCCCCAGAAACTGTTTCTTAAGGACAGGAAGAGAAGTCCCTCTGAAAGTCAGATAACAACAAGTGTTGGTGAGGATGTAGAGAAACCGGAACCCTCATATACTACTGATGGAAATGTCAAATGGTTTAGCTGCGGGAAAACCACCCAGCAGTTCCTCAAATAATTAATTGTAGAGTCACCATATGACCCAGTAGTTCCACTCCTAAGTATATGCCCAAGGGAACTGAAAACATATTAAAATAAAAAGCGTCTACACAAAAATGTGTATACAGATGATTGTAACGGCAATACTCATAACAACCCAACTGTAGAAATAACTCAACTGTCTATCAACTGAGAAATGGATACACCAAATATGGCATGTCCATGCAATGAAATATTATTCATCCATAAAAATGAATGAAGCGCTGAGACATGCTACCACGTGCATGATCCTTGAAAACATGCTGACTGAAAGAAGCCAGTCACAAAAGGTTATTTATTATATGATCCCATTCAGATGAAATGTTCAGCATAGGCAAGTTGATGGGGACAGAAAATAGATGGGACGTTGACCAGATTCCTTTCTGAGGTGATGAAATGTTCTAATTTGACTGGGATGTTGCTCACACACATCTGTAAGAAAGAGCAACATTGAGGGAGCTTTTGAAAGATGCACAAAATAACGTCACTTGTATTTTTGACTTTTGGGAAAGTAGAAATGACAATAGCATGTGCTTGTGTGTGTGGTTCACCCGAGTATTTTCTGTTCCTATCGGAGTGGGTAACACACAGCAGATGCTCACAAAATAAAAGCTGTCAAGTTGGAGAATGAATGAGTGGATGAATACATGAAGGAAATTCTTCTGTATGTGGCTTATTTAATAATGACAGAACACTAACATTTTCCATCCCTTTGTTCACGGAATGTGATTTTATTTTGGAACCTTGTTTTGCTCATTTTTATCTTACTCATTGGCCTGAAAGCCAATAATATTCATTTGGCTTTTTATATATTTTCTTCATTCATTCATGCGGCATTTGCTACATGAGAGAGCACGTCACCTGGACTAAGGCATTTTACCCACACACAGCAACCTCTTCAGGAAGGTCCTAGTAGTATTCTCATTTTGTAAATTTAAGAAGCAGAGTGCCTCGTTTGCCCTAGAGACATCATTGCGTGAGTCTGAAATGACATACCTGAAGAGTTCACAGTCAACTAGAGGAAAATGAACTTGACTGGAACCTGGGACCCCCTGAGTTCAAATCCTGTCTCTCCCTGGGTAACCTCATTTGCCTCCCTTGTAAAATGGGCCTCCGATGCCAATCACAGAAGATGACAGAGAGAATTTGCTGCACCAGGGGTTGGAACACCTGTGGACGGAAGTTGACCCCTGAGCCACCCCACGTGCAGACCCGTGGTGCCTAGCTTCACTTGCCCTTGAGCTGCTTGCAAAGAGACAAAGTGATGCAGCCTGGGAGCCCGCAATCTCCTCATTGTTCTTCTTTCTCTTCATAGCCTTCTTTCTGCGAATGGACTCGCTGGGGTTAATCGGTCCCCTTTTCATTCTGTTCAATCGCATCATTTTTGATCTCCCCACTCAACACATCCACCCAAACCATGTTAGACATCATTTGTGGAGAATGATCTGCTTCGTGTCTTATCAACACTTTGAAAGCTGTAATGCAGTTCAGATGGGGACATTTTAGAGCTGCAAGGTGGAGGGGGGGGATGTTGGAATCCTGGGATTATCAAGATTTGGATTAGCAGGCAATTTCCTGAGTTCCCCGACTTCATAGATGAGGTCAGAGAGGTCCATTCTGAATGGAACCCATTAATCTCCCTGTTGTTAGCGAGGAAACGTTGGAAAGTGCAGGTGTTAACAGTCTTGGTGTTATTTTTGGGAGAATATGAATTGAACACTCGCAGGAAGTGTACTATTCCCTCGCCCGCATCCTGCAGTATTATTTTAGGCAGCAGAACTGAGGCTTGTGAGCAGAAGTCGGCTTTCAACACACCTTGAAGGCAAGAGGGGTACTTCACAGACCAGAATATGGCAGCAAAGATTGGGAAAATTAAAATAATCAATGTGCTCTGCAGCAAGGCTCAAAGAGGCCACCCACTGTCCTCCCCAGCAAAGCAATGCCAACACCCTCGGCCGCGAGCCCCATGTACTCGGGGACATGCATGAACTGGTCCCAATTCTGTGGACTAGACGAGCTGATCTGAATTCCCCTAGCCAATAGACACATACGCAAGTCAGTTCAACCCGGATGCTCCTGCCTGGAAGGGCTGTTTCCCTCAATCATTTGAGGAGCTAATTCTTTAGAAGCAGATCACAAATTCTAAATTGGGAAAAAAGTATCAGAGTGCGTCCAACCATCCCAAAATGGCTCTGCTGGGCACAAAGTGGCATTTTTCTCTTTTGGCCCCTCTCAGCCCACAGCAGTTTGGAGTAAATGTTAAGAGCAAAAACCCTAATGCTGAACTGTCAGGCTTCATAACTTCCTAGGTGGGTGCTCTTGGGCAGGTTTCTTCACCTCTCTGTGCCTCAGTTTCTCCATTTGTAAAATGAGGGAGGGCTCATTTTAGTAATGTAATAACGGTGTCTACCTAAGTAGGTTGTGTTGCATGAACGCAAGTAAATCAGTTGGAAGAGTGCAGGCGCCTGGGAAGTGTGACATGAGTTGGTTTTGAGGATGAGCTTTCGTTGAGATGTTTGATGTCTAACAGTGAAAGGCAGGGCAAGGGAAGGCTCAGGAGTCAGAGGACAGACTGTTAGGCGGACTCCACCGTTTCCCAGCTGAGTCTCACATTGCTTTTTCAAAGCCCAGTCTCTGCATCTGTAAAATGGGTGCAGTGGTCTTTGTGTAGTTAGGATCCAATGAGAAATGATTCCTCTAACACACAACGCCATGTGTCCACTGCTAGGGGTCCTCAGTCCTAGGACCTGCGGCCACCTTCTTCTTGTCCCCATCACAGGAAACCTTCCCAGCGCAGGAGCGTGGTGTTTTTAGCAGGGAGGACAACTCAGCAGGTAGAAAATCATCAATCCCACCCAAGCCTGTTAAACAAGCAGCTTTCCCCATGGATGAGGCTCTAATTACCTCATGCCCGGAGGCAAATGGAAGATAAAATTACCCGTAATTTGACTCATAAATACTTACTTTCTCTTTTAACATTTTTATGATACTCCTTCTTTTCAGATGCAATAATTTACCCTAATGTGTTCCTCCCACTGTGTTTTCCACTCATCTGACATCTGTTTAAATGTCACGGCAGCCAGACAAGAGTAAATCAAGTTCTACTGATTATTTGTATTTGATGCTGTTGTGTGCTACGGAGGCCACATCGGTTTCTTGGGCCCGTGCACCAACCACCAACACCCAGCTCGGCTCGCCACAGCATCCTGATGAACAGGACATGAACTTTCCCTCCCGCGATGTGGAAAAGCACCCAAATGCCACTGAGTGGGTCTGACCAGGTTGTCAGGACTTGGAATGGAACATATTTGGCTCGTCCCATTCATCCAAGGAGAGCATGAATCAGTGCCTAGAGGAGCTGCCCCTAAACACGTAACAGGAGAACAGGGAGGACACAGGGAAGGACCTGATTCTTATCTCCTAACATCACATTGGATGAATCGTTTCCCAAATGGAATCTGGTTGAGGCCTGAAGTCAATTAAAGAGATAGAAGATGTATCCATTTGGATTAGACTCTACTGAATAGGGTCCCCCCAAAAAAGGCAGTGAATGGTGGCTTAAACACACAGTAGTTTATTCTTTAGTATAAAGCAAGGTAGAGGGGGTATTCCAAGGCTGGTGTGGTGACTTTATAAAGTTGGCAAAAATCCAGGCTCCTTTCAGCCTCCCTACAGCATGGCCCTTCCTTTATGGCCCAGGATGGCTGCCTGAACTCTGGCCATCACATCCACATTTCTAAAAGCAGGATGGGAGGAGAGAAGAAAGACCACACCTCCCTTCTTTTTAAAGATAGACTTTATGTTTTGAAACAGTTTTAGATTTATAGGAAAATTGTGCATATAGTACAGAGACGTCCCATATACCCCACACCTACTTTGCCCTACTATTAACACTTAAGATTAGTATAGTACATTTATGAGTGAACTGGTATTGATACATCTCATCAATTCAAGTCCATATCTTATTCAGATTTCCCTAGTTTTTACCTAATGTCCTTTTTCTCTGTTCTAGGCTCCCATCCAGGAGCCCACATTACAGTTTATCATCATGTCCCCTTCGGCTCCTCTTGTTTGTGACAGATAGTTTATTCACCTCCCTTTTAAGGAGACTTCCCAGAGTATCACATGACACTTCCTCTTACATTTCATTGGCCAGAACTTAGTCATATGGCCACACATAGCTGCACAAGGCTTGGAGTTGTGACTTTATCTTGGGTACTACATGTTCAATAAAACACTAAGGAAGAGAGGGATCCAGGGGGTAACTGACAGTCCCTGCTTCAGAAGGGTTTAGGGCCCCACCCTGGTGAGCCTTCTGCTGCAGACCAATGAGTTTCTAACAGCCCCATTTGGCAGAGGCAACTGTAGTCCAGGAAACATAAATGATTACCGTGAGGTCACACAGCCAGTCCCCTGGGAAGAGGAGACCAGCACACCGTTCATTGCACTCTACCACACTCGCTCACCTCCCTCTGCTCTTCCACCCCAGCCTGTTTCTGAGCAGATTCCAGCCATCATCCTACTCCCATTCTAAGCCTCGGTTCAGGCACTGCATCCTCCCAGAAATCTTGCCTCATCCCCAGGCTGGGGCAGAAGCCCCTCCCCTGTCACCTTGGGCAGCATCAAAATAACCAGCTCATAGGTTCTGGGAGTTTTTACTGAGCGCTTACGCTGTGTGGCAGGCATCGTGCTCAGGGCTTTCCCACATTCTCTCCTGGAATCCTAAAGCCACCTCAGAAGGTAAGTGTTATGACTCGTCCAGCTTTATGTGAGAAGAAACTGTGGCTTCCCAGAGGGTAATTGGCCCCAGGCCACACACTCTACGAGATGGAGCTGGGAACCCAATCAGACGTGACTCTGGAGCCCACACTCTTAACCGAATTCTTCCACAATGCTGAGGATATGCCGCCTTCACTGGACCACAGTGGGCATCTCGGGTCTTCGTGGGGGCTCTCCCAGCTCTGGAGTCCAGAGTCCAAAATCAAGGAGTCAGCAGAGTTGTTCCTTCTTGGGGTCTCAGGGAGAATCTCTTCTGTCTGTGACTGTCCCAGCTTCGCATTGTTGACAGAAATTCTTAGTGCTCCTTGTCTGTGGCTGCATCACTTCAGCTTCTGCCTCTGTCATCACATAGCCTTCTTCCCTGTGTCTGTGTCCAAATCGCCCCCTTCTTGCAAGGACAGCAGTCATTGGATGAGGACCATCCAATCTCCTCATCTGAGCTCAATTACTCCTCATTTCCAAATAAGGTCACGTGCACAGGTACTGGGGGTTAGGACTTGAACATCTTGTTTTTTTGTTTTTGTTGTTCTTCTTGTTGTTGTTAGGGGGACACAATGAGACCCATCCCAGAGGCCTAGAAGGAGAGCTTACTCATTGCACATGGGGAACAATGGTCTATGGGTGTGTTTGTTGGCTTGTTTATGGGTGCTACTGTATTAATCAAAGTACCAGCAAGGCAAATGGATAGTTTCTCTTCCCCCACCCCCCGATCTCTTGGTGGTACTTTTTATTGACTGAACTCAACTGGGAGGAGGGCGGAGTGGGGGAGGCAAACTACCATGCATGGTATTACATGTCATTCTCTGAGGGTGCAGAGGGAGGAGGAAGGAGAGGAAGAGGCAGATGAAAGGCAGATTGGAAGGTGTCTGATCCAAGAGTCTAACATGTTATGATGTGCCGATGTGCCAAACGCTCCTGGTCACTGGGCTGTAGGCAAGTGACACAAACCCAGCCTATGAAATCCAGGTGACCAGGCACCCTTGTCTGGAGGCAAGGCTCCGAGGGGGTCCCAGCAGCTCCCTTCCAGCCTGGTTCTAGAAGCCGATTTCCCAGGACCCTCATGTCCACATCTTACGGCCTTCTGGAAATTCAGTCAGCTCAGTAAAATTCTGTTCTAAATGTCTTTGTTGCTGCTTCAGACAGAGTGAATATCTTGCTCTGACCAATGACCCTGAGTGGTGCCAGCCAGGGAGGGGCAACGGTCCAGGTCTCCCAGGAAAGAGATGGCACTTGGGCCAGGGTTCTGAGGAGACTTCTATTGTAGGGACTATTTATGGAGGACTGAGCAGGCTGAGACCAGCCATCCCAGGATGCCATCGACACTATAGGTCTGAGGGGCCAGGGGAGGAGATGCTGTCCCGGAGCCTGGCGGAGCCCTGGAACTATGGGAGAGGAGAGCTTAGGCAGCAAGGGACACAGCAGGGCCAATACGAGCAGGCAAAAGGCAGAAGTACCCTGACTCCTCTCTCACTCTGCCCTTTGATCTCCTGCCGCCCCCCCATCCCCCCAATTGGCTGAACTAGATAGGAAGCCAGAGCAAAAGCAAGGGGGCCCAGGCACTTCTATTTCTTGGGGTCAGAGCTGAATGGAGAGGCTGGAGTAAGCCTGGAGATGAAGAAACACCAGCCCCCCAGGGGATGGAGTGGATGCTGGTAGGGTGCCTGCCCTGGGCTCGCTGGGCACTGTCCACATGCTTCACCCACACAACCTTGTCCCATCTTTACTGTGCCCTGCAGGACAGCCTTGGAGACGAGCTGATTGCTGTAGCTCAGGGACCTGTCTGACTGCAGGCCTGATGACAGCTACCTCACTTGAGCTCACAATACCCTGGTGGCTAAGCAAGGTCTCTCTCTTGTACCCACTTACCAGATGGAGAAAGCAGACTCAAAGAGGTTACCAGTAAGTTTACTTCTTGAGTATGTATCAGTCAGCACAGACTAGCTGTTGAAACAAAGATCCCCAAAGTCCAAGAGCTTATCTCAACGCAGATTCCTCTCTCATGTCACAATCCAATGAGACAGTGAGTAGGTGGTTGGCTGCTCGCAGTCATTCTGGAACCCAAGACTCATTTTCTAGGCTCTTTGAGACTCGACTGGATCTCAGCCAGCAGCCAGGAAAAAGAAAATCATGGAAGATGGCAGAAGTTTCAGAGGTCAGGTTAGTAGTGACACACAGGACTCCTTCCCATATCCATGGGCCAGCACCCAATCTCGGGAACCCCCCCCCCCCGACTGCTTATGGTGGGTCAAGGGGAATGAAGTCAGGCTGTGTGTCTGGAAAAAATGAGCGGGACTTTGTGACCATTGGGACTCAGCAGAACACCTCCAGGGTGGTTGATGTGGTAGGAGACAGACTAGAACTGTGTGGCTGGGGAAGCAGGAGAGTCAGGGACATGGTATGTGTGGGTTCTGGGGACAGAGTCCATCATGTAGACCTCATAAGCCACGGCCTTGGAGGCAATGGAAGGGAGTGATGAAAGCAGATGAGTTGACTCCCCCAGGGCCACTCAGCTAGTTAGCTGAGTGCCCGGGACCCCTGAACTGGCTGATTCAGAGCCTGGCGCTCTGTGCTTCCCACCCCCCACAATTATGAAGCATGCAGAGGTGGTGCTCACTGCCCCTCACGTCTTCCAGGCTTTGGATCCCACCTCCTCCCGGAAGGACCGTGCTTGCTCCTGTTGATTTTTCCCCAGCAATCATTTCAGGCAATGAGATGCAGAGGGCTCTGCATTGTAGGTGAGCAAAGCCACGGGAGGCCAGCCCATGGTTTCTAAGAGACGCCTGGGAGCGTCGCACAGGCAAGTCCCCGCAAAGCTGGCTGCGCATCAGGCAGCCTTACAAATGACTGCCTTAAACCTAAAAGCTTCAGCAATCCCAGGGATTACGGGGAGCCCAGCGAGGCCTTGTTAGGACGGGCCTCCGGGAGAACATGGACGGTATTTACATTTGTTGAAGGGCCCGTTTCAGTGAAAGATGACAGGGCCTCGGCCTCAGAGCTTCAAGTGCGCAGGGTTTTTTTTTTTTTAGTTTTTTTTTTTTCCAGCAAACACTCAAACTCTCAAGAGGTCAGCTACAGTGCAAGGCAGAAATCATGCTGTGCTCCGGGCGGGGGTGGGGTTGTGGCGAACCAGGTGTGGGGCGCCAAGTTGTCTCTCGGGGGGTCGGTGCCTTCCCATGCTGGAGTCTCTGAGCTTGGCAAAGATGACACCTGTCTCAGGGACCTTTTCATGGGTTCCAACTACATTCTGCAGGTGCCTTGCTGGACGCCTGCACTGGACAACTTCCACCTCCCAACTCTGGGGATTTTCTGTTGCCAGGGGTGGAGTGGGGGGCAATAGATGCTGTAGGGCTTGCCCAGTGCACATCCAGGCATGACCAGGAAAAAGTTCAGACATCCTGGAATAGATCATTGACCAGTGAGTAGCAGAAGCCAGCGGATACATTGTCTCTTTCTTCCTTGGAGGGAGCATCCTGAGAAGCATTATTTATATGGGCTTTAGAAAGATGGTTCCCTACAAACAAATAATTAATTGCTCTTAATCCTAATCAGTTCAGATCCTCCTTTTGGCTCTCCTTCTGATAATGTACACTTTTGCTTCAGGTTTTGTTTTCTGGGGAACACACATCAGCACTCATCTACACACACTTGCACACATCAAAGTGGTGATTATCTTAAGACTTTCTCAATCCTGGTAAGTCAAGGGAGCTTTCTTTTCCTTCCACAAAAGGATCAGCAGCAGCAACTTCATGTTCATCATTGCGATGATCAATGATAGAGACTGATGGATTGTTCTCATCTCCCTTTCCCTCCAAGGCACACAATTCCCAGCCTCCCTTGCAGTTGGGGGCAACCCAGTGGCCCAGTTGTGGGCAATGGATTGTGATAATGGTGATATTGACCACTTCCGGGTCCATAAAATGCTAATAATATGCAAACTTTCCCATTCACCTACTGAATGGAGAGATCTGAAAGGACCTGAAAAAGGTACTCAGAGGATGAAAGGAGTAAAGCTTCCCAGGAGAGGCACCCAGCCAGGAGAAAATGATGTTGAGCACTTGTGGGAGCAAGAAATACGTTTTCATTGTGTTGAACCTCTAAAAAACAAGGGCTGTGTGGTACTGCAGGAAGACAAGCCTCTTTACTAGTTCTGCCAGACTTTGCATGAAGTATATTTTTATGCATGGTCCCTTTAATCTTCACAGGGAAAGCCCAATCATCAGTAAAATTGGACTGCTGCAGAAACAGAGGCACAATAAATGACAGCAGGTAGAAGTTCACACAGCAAATGGGGAGGCTTTGTAGAATTTTCCCACTAAAAACTCTTGCTATCATCAAGCACGTCCACTGCCCCTTTAGAGATGAAGAGACTGAAGTTCAGAGAGGACCAGTGATCTGCTTGAAATATCGCTCAGTTCACTGGAATGTCAAAGGTCAGTTCTCCAACTTTCCCATTTCCTCTGCCTGTTCTAAGACTTCATAGACTGACCACTATCTCCACCATCCTTAGCTGTCTCTTCCAAGGGTGAAAGTGAATGGTCCACTTACTGGAGGCAACTATCAAAGAGAAAATAAGTAATATCCAACGATAAGGTGCTAAGTCTAGTGGACATTGGGCAGAGAAGTAATAACATTACTGCAAAGGGCAGAGACAGAGTTGGAATCAGTTTCTCTAATCACTAGCTGTGTGATTTGGGGCAAATAACTTAACTTCTCTGTGTCTTGGGTCCTCATTTGTGAAACAAGATTAATAATGGAACCTAACCCAACAAAATTGTTGGGTGTATTCTAACAAAGTTGTTAGAAGAGCTACCTCCTAGAGCTAGCACACCATAAGCCCTCAAACAGTAGCTACTGGTATCATTTGCATTCACTATCTGACCAGTTGCAAGGCTATCAAAATTTACCAACTCACTCTATGCCTGCCTCGTCTCTTTTGCTTTGTCCTTCTGCTTCAAAATCCTATGGCCATACACTGACTCCTCTTTCTGCTCATTAAGCTAGGCTTGCAGACAAGATCTGCCATCAGTCAGGTAATGTACATCACCAAGCCATCTTGCCCCGGGGGTTTTTCCTGTTAAGCCCGAGCCGGGCGTGCAATGTAGCTGCAAGCAGCACAGGTTCCCTTGGTTGGGTGTTTAGCATCTAAGCTGGCAGACAGGGAGCAGGGACAGAGAATGGATGGGCAACTCTTCCTGAAGTGCCCAGGTGGGCATCCCCGCCACCCTGCCTCATGGCCCGGAAGCCCTCGACAATGTATGTGTCCCATCAGGCACTTGGGTCTGAGTCACCAGATGATGGGGGAGGCTTCAGCCTTTTCTCAAACCAAGATCCAAATGGAAACCCCATAATATCCACCCCAGTTTGGCTTTGTGGTTTTCTGTTTTGCTCATTCCCCAAAACAAGGTCCTCAGGAGGCTGGAGGCCTGGTATTTCGTGATCCCAGGGAAGGGTGGAGTGAGAGTAATTATCTTTGGATAACCAAAGAAGCTTTTTCAGAGAAGGATGTGGAATGTAAGGGAGGGGAGACGTGGGAGGAATGCAAAACACTTTACCAAAAAGTTCTGTCGGTTCTTGGATTGAACATGATCTGAGGACACCTAGGTTCCTCCCACATCTTCCACAGAAACTGTCCATCCACCCCTCATCCATCCACCCACCCATCTTCCTTCCTTCCTTCCTTCCATCTGTCCATGCACCCATTCATTCATCTACTCATTCATTGTCTACATACTTGTTAAAGCATTAAATATGGGCCAAACACTGTGTCAACAACTGAGAACACGATATTGATCAGAACAAACACTGAGCCTCCCCCCACCTCCCCCCTCAATTTGCTTGTCCAGTGGGGTATTCACACAGATCAATGCTTCAGCTACTGTCTTGGTCTAGATTCTCCCAAAAGCAGGCCATAAGGCAAGGAATGCAAGCCATGTATTTGGAAGATGATCCCAGGAAATAACTCTAAGGAAGTGGTGAAGGGTTACAGGGAAGAGAAGGCAGAGAAGAAAAAGTACATTAAGGAGCAGGTTGCACCCTGTGGGCAACTGGAGCCCCACCCTGCTAGAAACCTCCAAAAGTCTTATAGAATATGTCTCAGAGTCATCCCAACTGAAAATCAGGAGAGCAAGGGCGGCCACCTTCTGACTCTTGTCCATCACTGGTTAAGTGCTGCTTCTAGGGGCCCGGGGGATAAAGCGAGTCCCTTACTTGAATGAGGCCACACACGTGACTGCGGGGGAAATCTCCACACATCTGATATCCGGGCAGGCTTACAAATATTCTGAAAGGATAAGCAAAGACCAGCAGCCAAGTGCAGCAAGGTTACTGCGTGAGCTTAGCACACACAGATCAATAGCCATCCCGGGTGGAAGCAAAAAGCAACCGAAAGACACATGAAAGTGCAAACGAATATGCCATTTCCCCAAGTATAAAAGGTCCTGAAAATTACCCTCTCAAAGAAAGTGCAGAACAATATGGAGAAATTGAAAATGTTACTAAGATGTGAAAGAAGACCTAGACAAATGGAAAACAGCCCCTGTTCGTGGGTGGGATGACCTAGCGTGGAGCCCCCCCACCCCCACCTCCTTCAATCAGCTGCACATCCTGTGGAGCATCTGTCAAAAAATCCAGCTGAATCTTTCGAGAAACTTGACAAGCAGATTTTCTAAGATTCACACAGAAGAATAAACTTCCACAAACAGCTAAGACAACCTTGAAAAAGTGCAAAAGGTCGCCTTCATCTCATAGTTCACTACAGCGTTTTATGCTGTCATACCAGTATACATGCATTTTACATATTTTTCTACATTTTTATGTAAACCTCACTTAAATCTTAATAGTAGTTTAAAAGCCTCACGATCATTCATCAAGTGGCTTTGGCTTAATTTTCCTAAGCACACTCCCATTGTTGACATTTCAAATTCCAGTTTTTTGCCATCCTTAAAAAAAAAATTCCATGGGAGAATTTCTTTTTCTTAAGTGCACAAAACAGCATTGTTGACCACAGGTACTATTTTGTACGGCATCTCTAGAACTTACCTTGTTTAACTGAAACTTCACACCCACTGACCTCCCCTAGCCCCTGGCAATTACCATTTTGATCTCTGTTTCTATGAGTTTGACGTTTTTAGATTCCACATGTAAGTGAAATCATGCAGAATTCATTTTCTGTGTCTGGCTTAGTTTGCTTAACATAATTTCTTCCAGGTTTATCCATGTTTTGTAAATGTCAAGATTTTCCCTTTTCATGGCTGCATAATGTTCCTCTCTCTCTTTGTGTGTTTGTGTGTGTGTGTGTGTGTGTGAGAGAGAGAGAGAGAGAGAGAGAGAGAGAGAGAGAGATTTCTTTATCAGTTCATCCACTGATGGACATTTAGATTGTTTCCATTTCTTGGTTATTGTGAAGAATGACATAGGAGTGCAGATATGTGAAGATTTAGATTTTCATGTAGATTCCTTTGGATCTACATACCCAGCAGTGGGATTGCTGGATCATGTGGTAGTTCCATTTCTAATTTTTTGTGGAACCTCCATACTGTTTTCCATACTGGTTGTACACATTGCTATTGCCACCAATAGTGTCCAAGGTCTCCCTTTTTCACACATCCTAACTAACACTTGTTATCTTTTGCCTTTTGATAATAGACATTCTGCATGTGCGATTTTGATTTGTCGCTTTGTTTTGCATTTCCCTGATGATTAGTGATATTGAGCAACTTTTCATATCTTTGTTGGTCACTTGTACGTCTTCTCTTGAGAAATGTCGTCTCTGGGGGGACAGCTGATCTGGAACATCGCTCTTCAGCAGACAAAAGGGGTACCAAGCTCTCCAGGCAGAATCCTGCATGCCTTATCTCTGGGCTCCTGACGGGAAAGGGAGGTATTTACAAGGGGCGAAGTCCAACCTCTGGCGCTGAGCCAGCTCACATCCTCTGCAGAAGGCAAGGTTTTTTCAGACTTCCACATTCTGTTGAGCTGAAGAAAAGCATTTCTTGCACACAAAAATAAATAAATAAACACAAATAAAAGGAATGATTTTAATAATCAGGTTAGTGTGTTTGCAAGGAGAATATGTGGATACTGTGCTACTGTAGCTTGCTTAAATGCCCCACAGAAGTGAAAAATTAAACATATTTATTCTTTCCCCTGAACCGATACAAATCCTGACTGAGGATTTTCAGGCCTTTTACACCTGTTCAATTAGCAATGGTTTTAGTCAACAGTAATTACCCCAGAGCAGGCAATGTTTGGTGAATTTCATACATGCCACATCACCAATGGAGTGTACCATTAAATTCTTACAATCCTTTGGAAAATGAGTTATAAACAGATATCAAAACCTATGAAAATGGTTGTACCTTGGTTTAGTAAAAATCTCACTTCCAGAAATTTATTCAAAGAAAATAAGCAAACAAGCAAACAAACAAACAAACTAACAAAAACAGTTCTAGTTGTGAAAATGCTCATGCCAATAGTTTTATAGGAGAAAAAAGAGAAACCTAACAAATCCAGCAGCAAAGATCTGCACAGCCTTTTAACATATACCAGAAAACAAAAGAGCAATGCAATGCTTGCTATTTAATACATGAAAAATACAGTACATGTGTTCACTATCAAATATAAGTGCATCCACAAAAATGCAAGAAAACAGAAAAGTTAAAAATAAAAGCCTAACTTATAAAGGCAGCATGGTTAGGAGTCAATTATCATTCTTAACTTTGGAGGGCTATTAATGTAGTAGAAGGTAATTTATGTGACTTTAAAATACTGAATAAATTAAAACTAAATAAACACTGAAATGTAAGGGCAGAGGGTGGTTGGATGAGTGGGTCCTCCAACCGCCAGGGGTCGCACCAGCTTCCTGAACCCCATCCACCAGTAGGCATTTATGCTCTGCTCTTCCTAAATGTTCAGCATCAGATTGACCCAGTGTAATGCTGTATTTAGTGCCTGTGAGTCCAACTCAGGGGTTAAAATCATGGCTCTGAGGTTGATGGGTTCAAGTTCAAAACCCAGCTCAGCCTGCACGGTCTTCTCTAGTCTTCCATTCTTATAAGGATCTTTTACATGATAGCTAATGCCATTATCTAAATATGTGTATATCTGATTTGAGACCTTTTCAATGAAGGTCAAATAGCAACTCTCCACCTTATAGTACTTTTGAAAAAAATTAAAAAAAAAAAATCACTCCATTTTGGAAGGTAAGCATCTACTTGCCTGGAGACAGGGGGTCAGATATAACGACCCCTCAAATCTAATCTTCTATAATCCTACAGTCCTCATTCTTTGTCTTTACGGGGGCTCTGTATTGTGTGGGAGATGTTCCGGAACTCACAGTTGAGTTGTCTGTTAGCTTTTTCATCCATGTGAGCTGCCTTTAGCGTCTATTCCATTGTATATCTCACTTGAATGCAAAAGCATATGGCCTTCTGCCATATTTTTTAACAGCTCACGTGCATTGTTTGGCTTTCAGTCCTCCATCCTCCCAAATCTCATGTTGGGTGCCCATAAAAATGCATAGGCGCTAACTTTCCTGTTTTTCCAGGCACGGGCTGTCTCAGGAAATGTGTTACCATGTGGGTTTTTGCTCTGGTTCCCAAGCATGCAATGGAAGGTCACATCTCCTCTGACTTTGTAGCTCCCTTGGGTGCACCCTGATCTTTATTCTCTGGAGGATGAACCTGGAACTGCAGGGTGCCCGGGGAATTCTCTGAGAATAATAGTAGCTAATCAGCCGTGTGTCAGCCCATGTGCTCAGACAATAAATATTTAATAAATGTATACCACCCACCAGGAATTCCTGCCTGGGAGAGGATTAGACTTTTATGGGGGCTTAGTCCAGCTAGCTAGGACTATGTCACAAGTCACCCCAAAACTTAGCAGCTGAAAACAACACTCATTTTATTATGTCCTGTATTCATTTGGTGGGGCTTCCATAACAAAGTAGCCGAGACTGGGCGGTTTAAACAACAGAAAGGTATTGTCTCACATTTCTGGGGGCCGGAAGTTGGCAGGATGGGTCCTTCTGAGGCTGAGAGGGAACCTGGTCCAGGCCTTTGCTCTCCCTTCTGGTGGCTGTTGGGGATTCTCTGTTTGTGGAAGCATCGCCTCACTCTCTGTTTCATCTTCCTATGGCATTCTCCCAGTGTCTCTGTGTCCAATTTTCCTCTTCTTCTAAGGTCATCAGTCCCATTGAATGAGGGCCCATCCTAATGACTGCCTTTTACTTTGATTACTTTACAAACCCCATCTCTGAATAAGGTCACATTCTGAGGTGCCAGGGGTTACAACTCCAATGTATTTGGGGGGGGAAAGGACACAATTGAATCAACAGTCTCTCCCATGGGTTCTGTGATCGGGATTTCTGGGAGGGGTCAGCAGAGGGTTCAGGCTCTCTCATGTGACTATGGGCAGGTGGGGGCGGCAGGGGCGTGGCTGGCTCAGTGGCGCTGGCCTCCTCTCTTCAAACAGTCTCTCCACCTGAGCGAGTTTGGGTTTCCTCACAGCATGGCTGCCAGAAGCATCCAGAGCAACAGGGAAGCTGCCCTGCCTTCCATTAGCTAGCTTTGGAAGTCACAGAGTGCAGCCAGAACAGTCACCAACAGCACCAACACACGTTTTCAGGGACTGGGGTGTGGACCCCACCTGTTAATGGGAAGAGTGTCAAAGTTGGTTGCCACATCTTTGTAAGTTGCGATCAACCACAGGGACAATGAGACAGTGAAGAGGAACATGATGTGGCGGCACGGTGACCGCTGTTCTCTGGATAAGCATGGGCTGCCATGGAAAGGTAGGAACCGGGCACTCGGGGCTGCCTGACGAGCAGGGAGTCTTCCCAGGCTGACACCTCAAAGTGGGTGAGCAGCTCGATGAGCATGAGATGAGGTAGGGTTAGCAGAAGGACCCCTCTATGCCAAGACCAGGAGGCTCTGCAAGAAGCTGCCATTCCACTGGGCAAGACAGCTCTCTCAGCAGCCCTGACCATCTCCAAGGTCTCAATTCCCCATGTGAAAACCTAGAATAACTGCAGCAGATTCTATTTTACACATTTAGTCCAGGCGAATAAATGACCATCCTGCCACGGTGGGGACCCCGGGTCTGTTCACGTGATTCTTATTTCGAAATTGACTTGATGTTTTGTCTAGACCGAGAATCGGCAAACGTTTTCCATAAAGGGCCAGATAAGTCATGTTTTAGCCTTTATAGGACATATGGTCAATATTCATGAAAACTATTTAAGTTCACTGATGTAGCATAAAAACAGCCGTAGGCGATATGTAAGTGAGAGAGCACAGCTGTGTTTCAATAAAACTTTATTTATGAAACAGGTGGAGGGCCGGACTGGCTCATGGGCTGTTATGTGCTGAGCCTGTTTAGACTGCAGTACGTTCTGGTTGGAATTCGAGTGCTAGCTTCCAGCACTTACTGTGTGTGATGCTGAACAAGTCTTTCACCCTCTGTGAAGCTGTCTCCCCTTCTACAAAATGTTTTAGTTTTAGTAAGCGATACAGTCTCTGTCACAACTATAGTCAAGTCTTCACTTAACATCCTCAACAAGTCCTGTGACTTTAAGTGAAGCGACATGGAACACCAAATTGGCCAAAGGCTAAGTGATATAGACAAGAGTTAAGCCCTATAGCTTCTCCTCAACGTTACAACGAAACAACCTGAAACAGAATGACTCTATTCGAGGGCCTGCTGTACAGTTGGAAGGACCCTCTTTACCACCAGGAGGGGAGAAAACGAGACAATGTGTGAAGGCACGTGGGAGGCTGTGCAGCACTCAGGTACGAGGTGTGAGTGTTGCTATAGCAACCCCTTGTCCACACTTCCTAGTTGTGCCCTTGGGCTGCCCTGAGGCTCGTAATGAACCCTGCGGTGTGGACTGAATGAGATTCCCCAAGCCCTCACCTCCGTGGCCAGAAAAACGTCCCATTTTGGGGAATCAGCTAGACAATGCTGATCCTAGATCTGCACAGGGGCGTCACCCTCACGGTGACTTCAAGTATGGCCAGCTGGCTGAGGATGGAGGCCCCGGGGGCTCCTCTGAGCTTCCCCACCCTCGTGGTCGGTGGGCGTTGGGTAGCAGGGACAGATGCTTGTCTGGCAGGCCTTCACCCCAGACACCCGCTTCCTCCACGGGGCGGGCACTTCCTCATCTCTGCACAGAGACGGGTCCCTCCCACGTGAAGGAAAGCACGCTGCCAGCCCCCGTGCGGAGAATGTGACATTCCTTAGAACAAGCCCGTTGTTTTACAGCCCTGCTTTGGAAGACTTCAAAAACAAAAAGGCTCTAAAATCAAAGGCTTCCTGTTATAAATTCATTTCTACACCTCAGCTACTTGGTGGGAGGGGGAGGGAAAAAACTAAAATTCAGTGGAACGTGGTTGGAAATGCACTAAAAACACTCTGCCTGAGGAAGGCAAGTAAGCTGGATGGTCTTGGAGGGCGGATGGAGACGCCTCAGGTTTGCCTAGGACTTTTGAAGGCATTTTACACAGAAAGGCGTTAATATCTTTGTTGTTTATAAATCTTCGGTGCCTTAAAAATAATTTTTTTTTTTTTTAATTTTAAGGCTTGATGAGAACTACATGCCCCTGAAGAGACATTGAAAAATGCAGGATGAAACTTTGCAATCTGACCTCCTCTGACCTTAAACATGAGAAAACCCTGAGCCTCTGAGGGGCTGGGTGTGGCCACCAGCTGGTGACAGACAAAACAAGGCAAGAGACATCAGGCTCATTAGTCTTAAAAAATAAAATCAAATCTGGATTTTATTTTCCACCAAGCAATGCATGTTTGGTGGAGAAAATTCAGGAAATTTCTAAATGCCCCAAAAGGAAACTTGAACTCATTTATGACTGTAACACACAGACACACACAGACATGCGCAGATACACAGACATGCACAGACATGCAGACTCACAGACACACACAGATACACAGACATGCACAGACACGCACAGATGCACAGACATGCACAGACATGCACAGACACACAAACATGCACAGATGCACAGACATGCACAGACACACAGACACACACAGACATGCATAGACACACAAACACGCACAGATGCACAGACACACACAGACACACACAGATGCACAGACACACACAGACACACACGGACACACAGACACACACAGACACACAGACATGCACAGACACGCACAGACACGCACAGAGAACCCCTGGGGTTGGGCCTCTGCTCCCCTTTACGGGCCTTGATTTTCATCTACCTGATGATACATCCACAGGCTGCAGAAGATGCTCTGGATTCCTCACCCCTTTGGGTTCACTTACAGCTATGATGCCTGGTCCCAGCCCACCTCCAGCCTCAATTCTCTGCCTCTCACCTACGAGATCTTCTGCCGTTGTAGCTACAGGGGAGGCTGGGGGAGAGAGCCAGCCTTTCTGGCCTTGATGGTAGAGGCAGGTACAGGAGTCAGGACCTGGGGTGAGTGATGCTGGGCAGCCAACCGTGTATGCTGGATGCTTTTTAAAGCTCGGCGACAAGATTGGACCTGGGTTTCCAAAAGAGCCCTGCACTGTGAGGATGGAGTCAAGGCAACTGCCCCTCAGGCCTAGCTGAGGCGGCCCCCACCCTGGAGCATCCCCCACCCCCTGCCCCTGATCACGTTTGGCTATCACCTTTGGGTCTCACTCTAGTTCATTAAGCTCCTTTGGGAACCTCCTCCCCACCTGAGTGGAACAGGTGCCCTCTCTGCCTTTCCCAGCCAGAGTGCCACCTCCGCAGGGGCACTAGTCCTCAGAGTACAATCTTCTCTCAGAGGATTGTACTCAGAGGACATCCTGCACTGGAATCATCCTTCCCTCCCTCCAGATTGCCAATGCTCGCTGTACTTGTCGACATTTTTCATTAATTTTAGCCATTCTGGTGAGTGAGCAGCATTGTGCAGTTGTGGTTTGAATTTGTACTAAGTAAGCACTTTTTCTTGGTCTCTCCCATAGTTAACTCACAATGACACACAAACAAAGACAACTTTAGGTGGTGCTCTTGTTCACAGCCCCACTATTATAAATTGCTCTTTTGTTCCCATACTCTTTATTTTTTAAGATTTATTTTATTGTTTGAGAGAAGGAAAGAGACAGACAGACAGATGGGAGGGTGCCAAGCAGTCTCCATAGTTATATATTATTAGCTGTGACATGGTTTCATTCCACACAGGTGGATGTGGGGCCGCACAGGGTGGGAACTGAACTGGTGGCCTCCCGCACGGGAGACGAGAACCTTCCCCACCATCATGGTGGTTACCAGTTGTGCCACAGTTCAGCATGTGGGTTTGCATGGGTTGGGGCTGGGATTCGATCCTCAGACCTCGCAGTTGCAAGGCAAGCGCTCAACCTGTTGAGCTCTCCCAGCATCCCCATGTTATTCTATACGCTTGTGCTCAGCCACTAAGATTGTACTCTGAGGACCATGGCTGGAGTGGATTGCAAACAAGTGCAAGGATTATTTATTACAGCAGTGACAATGGCATCATTACACCACCAAGGTGTGAGCCGTGTTTACCTGATGCCAAATCCAGATTAAATCTGATCATTCCTATTAACCATCCCATTTCCCAAGGGGCAGATGTTCGGTGTCAGGTCATCAAAACATCTGTTGGCTGAGCTGAATTTGTCATTCTCAAGTTTCACATCAAGGAGACACGAGCTCCGCGGGGGGGGGGGGGACATGTCACATATCACACTCAAATGGGGGAAAGCCCCACCGGGAACACTGGTCTCACTGCATCGCCGATGTGATGGGTTGTACAAACACCCACATCCAGGAACAAGCGTGGAGTGCAACGATTTCCATAGTCACACCGAACGACCTTCTGCATATCTTCCAGGGATTCTGAGAGATTAGGGTATTAAATTAACAGGCCGACACATGATCAAAATAAGTAACACACAGGCAGAGCTTGTCCACGGCCAGACACGCAGGCAGCACATACATATGGTTTCAAAATACAGTTGGAGCCACAGCGAATACATGGAATTTTGGAATGATTTGCTTTACAGTTCCCTTAAGTAACATTATCTTGTTAAAGACATTAACCTCGGGCCTTTGCTGTTATATATTTGCTTTTATTGTTTTCATCCTGGGAGCGACCTGTAGGAGAGACACTCGTCAGCAGAAGAGGGGTCAAGGGTCGTGAAAACATTGATTTTCAAGGTGGCTGAATGGCCCTCTGGGGAACCCTCCCCAATTATGGGAAACAGACATTGCCTTTCAGAACCTCCTTTATAATTTGAAAAAAAAAAATTTATGCAATCTCAAACATTAATAACCATTTTGCAGTTTTGCCCAACACGAGACAGCCTCTCGGGAATGCCTCCTCTGATACGGCTTTTCTTGGGAGAACACTCCGCAGCTAGATGTGTACGCTCAGCTGTCCCGTGGCCGTCTGAGGATGGAGGGGTGTGAATTCTACAGGGTTGCTACAGACCCCACCCCACCCCCAGGCAAGGGCGGCCGCCCCCACTGCCAAAGCTATTGCAGAATGAACCTCCGTTTCCTTATGTGGGCTTTTCTGGATGGTCCTTCCAGACAGCATGGATTTGGGGTTTTGGCTGATCGCTATTTAGAACTCTCAGACCCCTGTTTTCTCACCTGTAAGGGGAGGTGGGGGGGTCAGTGAGATTACTGGGAAGATTCGAGATAATGGAGTAAAGACCCGCCTACCAATGAAGTCATCTGTAGTGGCAGGTCCAATTGGGGACTCTCTGGACCTCATGCATTCCCTTCTTGATTTTGGATAAAAATTGGCACAGGGACCATTTATGAGTGTCTGTGGTCCATGTGCCAGGCACCGAGACACCAAGTACCTGTCATCTCCACAGCCCTACAAAGTAGCAGTCATGCCACCCATAAGGAAGCTGAGAGGTGAGATGACCCTTCAAGGCCCCCTGGGTTGGCAAGACACAGAATTTGACCCCAAGTCTGTCCCACTGCCAAACCTGGGGTCTTCGCACTGCACCCTACTATCTTCCACTTGCTTACTCCAATGAGCTGCCAGCTCTTTGGAAACCTCTTTATGGGGAACCCAAGTTGTCAGCAGGTCTCTGGGGGGCTGTATATGAAAAGCCCAGGGAGGTGTGGCTGGTTGTGGAACCCCAGGCAATGCAGAGCTACCAGGTCACAGCCAAATGGATGAGCTCCTGATCGAAGCCCTGCCTGCCCTCCTCTAGCTCTGTACAGTTCACCTCCAAGTACTTCCACACTCCTCCTTGAAATCCTCTCCAAAGCTCAAGACAGATTTTGTTGTGCTCTGGGATATCATTCATTCCCAGTGACAGGGCAAATCTCTCCCTTCCTTATAAAGGCCAGCCTCATGCAGGAATGATTTGGAAGAAAAACTATGCAGCAAGTTAACCCTCAGGATAAGGAATCTGAATAGGATTTAGCTTCCTTACCCCACTTTCTTTCTTCTTCCTTTCTGGGCAGCACAGATGGCGGGGCCGGCTTCCTAGGTAATTGGAATAATCCACCTTGGGACATTGCCAGTGTCTTAGTGACCAAAAAAGCCTCTAAGACATCAGGGCCCTAGTTAAGAAAGATTTTTGATAACCTCATCAATCCTGCTCACATACAACTCTTGGAAGTATAAACTGGTTCAGCTTTTCTGGAAAATGATTTTGCAATATCTCCCGAAATTGCAAGTATAAATAAAATGACTTGAATTCCCCACTGTTAGAGTTTTATAGAGAGGAAGTAATTAAGGATGTGTGCAAAGAGACCGAACTCTAAGATGTTCACTACAGCGATGGTTATCAAGCTATCCAACTGTAAGGGATTGAGTAAGGAGGCGGAACCACAATGCAGGGGGCATGGTAGCGAGTGGAATCAACACACGCTCCTGCTCTACCATTACATGAACAGTCATCAAAACTGTTTCCGTTCATCTCTTTATCAGTGTGTGTGCGTGTACATGCCCAAAAGAGACAGGCAGTGTTGTGTGTCTCTATGGTAAGATAACAGATTCTGCAATCAGGCTAGCTGAGTTCACATCATCATTCTCTCACTGACTACCTATGTGGCTTTAAACAAGTAATTTCACCTCTGTTCAATAAAATGGGGATGATAATAATGCAAACGTGGAAGACTTGTATAAGAATGAAATATGCATGCAAAGCTCTAAGGAGAACGAATACTAAATAAATGCCACAATGAGTGTTTTAAAAACACATCAAGGGCATGAAGGAAGAACATTTAAATATTCAAAGTTGTTACCTGCATGGTGGGATTGCCCACAATCTTTTTTCTTCTTGTTTCTCTGATTTTTCTACTGTGAACATGTAACAGAATTGTAGGAACATGAGAAGTTTTATTCTTAAGGACCAGAAACAATAAATATTCATATCCCAGGGCTGCAGGAATGGCTCAGCAGTTGAACTCTTGCCTCGCAGTTGCAGGGTCTGGGGTTCAATTCCGGTCCCAGCCTGTGCAAACCCTATGAAAAACTGCAGCACAACTGGCAGCCACCAGGATGGCTTGGTGGTGAAGGTTCTCACCTCCCATGCGGGAGGCCCCCGGTTCAGTTTCCGCCCCACGCAGCCCCACACCCACCTGTGTGGAATGAAACTAATTATGTACAACTGTGGAGACTGCTCTGGGCTCTTTCTTTTTCTTCTCCTTCTCGCTCTCTCTCTCTCCCTCACCTTCTCTCAAACAATAAATCTTTAAAAAATATGTTCATATCCCTTTGACACATCCAGCTCCATGAGCAGAGCAGGGCTCAGACAGCGAGGATGAGAAAATAGCTGTAAGCACAGGGTAAGGAGGGCAGGTGTGCAGGGCAGGCCAGCAGTGCCCTAAACAAGATGTCGCAGTGGAGTCACCTGCCCAAGGCCCCGCACTGGAAGGATGACAGTCTGGGGCAGGAAGCTATGGTGAGTGACTTAGTCTGCTCACGGTATCAGGGCCAGCAGTGAGACTCGCACCCTCCTCCCTGGCCACTGGGCTGCACTGCCCACTGATAAAGCATAGGGCTCGGAGCATGGCCTGAGGGTTCCAATCTATCTGCGTTTGGGTCAGGATCTGCCACATCTCAGCGGTGTGACATTGGGTAAATGTCCTGACTCTGCTGAGCTTCAGTTTCAGTATCTGAAAAACAGGAGGAATAGTAACAGCATCCTCAAGGAGTTGCTGTGGGGATTAAATGATCAGACGAGGCGAAGCAACAGGAGTCAGAGTGGAAAGTCCCCACCCACACACGCAAAGCCAGGGAATCACAGGACCTCCTACATCAGTGTAAGACTCAAGCGCTCGTCTGTTTAGCGAATGGTAGCGCGCATCCGCCCTGTGCATGTCAGGCGTCCCTGCCGGCGTCAGGCACTCAGCTGCAAGAGTGGCCACAGTCCCCGCCTCATGTGGATAGCATGTGGAGTTTTCCGTCTATATAGGTTATACACTCGTTAAAAATTTACATAGCAAAACAAAGCTCTGCCTTTCAAAATGCTAACATTTCATGAATTTGCCTAGACTACAGAAGTGTTCATTGCTCTCGTCTTTCAAAGGTGGGTTTGAAATTTTTTCAAAATATCACACAGACGAAGTCATGGGATTCCTGCCCTAATTCTAGGGGGACAGATAATAAAATAAAAACAGATAGGGTGCCAGCTTATTTTTTTCAAGATTTATTTTATTGTTTTGAGAGAAGAGGGAGAGAGAGAGAAGGGGGAGGGCCCAGAGCAGTCTCCATTGTTGTACATCATTAGCTGTGACATGGTTTCTTTTCACACAGGTGGATGTGGGGCCCCGCAGGGCGGGAACTGACCCGGGTGCCTCCTGCATGGGAGGTGAGAACCTTCGCCACTGAGCCACCCTGGCAGTTACCAGTTGTGCTGCAGTTCAGCACATGGGTCTGCACGGGCCAGGGCTGGGAATTGAACTCCGGACCTCATGATTGCAAGGCGAGCGCTCAACCACTGAGCTACCCTGGCCTCCCTGAGAGGTGGTTGCGTTTTAAATAGGGTGGCCAGCGACGGCTCCATGGAGAAGGCATCTGAGCAAAGGCCCGCGGGTCTGCTCCTGCCCCCAGCCCAGTGCTCTGGGACTGGCCAGTGGACTGCATCCTCCACCGCCCCTGCCCTCTGGCTTCCTGTGGGGTTCAGCCAATGGGGGGCTGCAGGAGGGGATCAGAAGGAGACAGAGGGAGGCTGGTATATCTCTTCCCTGCCTCAGGCACATGCAGGTGGCTGAATCCCCACAGCGGGAGTCTGTGGCTCTCAACACTGTCTTCTCCCTTTTCCCAGCAGCCTCAGGTGTGGAAACACCTTTCTGCTCTCGCCCCTCAGGGTCTCACAACCCTTTGCCTCTCCCACCTCTTTCATTCAAACATGGGGAGGGAATCCCACTCCCTGCTGAAACCCTGAAGGGAAAAGGCCTGAGGCAAGTTGGGGAGCAAATACAAAACCATCTGGGGGAAGGCTTTTGGAGCACAGGGCAGCTAGTACCAAGGCCCTGGGGCGGGCATCTGCCTGGGACAGTCACAGAGCAGCAGGGAGGCAGGTCCAGAAGGATGAGGGTCACAGAACTCGGAGTGGGTAACGCAGAGATGTCAAGTAGGTAGGACCGGGGAAGAAGCTAGAACCCTGAGAGAGGTGCAGCTGGGGGGGCAGGCAGCGAAAGGGAAATCACACGGCGCCCATCCAGCTGTTGTCTGCGGATGAAATCGGGGGGCGGGGGGCGGGGAGCACAGGCTGAGTGCTCCTCAGCAGAGCAGACATAGGTAGCTACGTGGACGCGGCCTGGGAGGCCCCGTGGAGTGGCCTAAGCTGATGGTCACAGAGCAGTGACCTGGGGAAACGAGGCTGGAGAAGGAGCGTGGTCTGGGGCCGGAAGCTATCCTGAGCAATGACCATCACGCACGGCTGTGTCCAAACCCAGCTGTGCAGGAGGAAGTCAGAACAGAAGAGAAAGGCCCAAGGCAAGACACCCTGCAGGGAAGCGGAGACCCTGGTGGTGGCAAGAGCCTGGGGGTGGGAGGAGAGAGAGGCGGGCCTGCGCCCCAGGGAGACACACGGGCTGAAGCCTGGCTCTGCCTGTGCCGAGCTGCGGGACTGCCTGGGGTCACCGTCTGAATTGGCTTCCCAGGGCTGACTGCCATCATGAAGGACCACGGTGAAGGGGCTCGAACAACCCAAATGTCTTGCATAGTTCGGGAAGCCGGCAGTCCAGCATCATGTGTCAGCAGGCGGGCTCCTTCCGCAGGCTCGGAGGGAGATCTGTCCGTGCCTGTCTCCCGGCTCCTGCTGGCTGCCAGCAGTCCTTGGTGATCCCTGGCTTGTGGCTGCGTCTCTCCCGCCTCTGTCTCCATAGTCATGCGATCTGCTCCCCGTGTGTCTCTCTGTGGTTGCAAAGGAAACTCAGGCAGGGAAGATGCTTCGCGGGGAGCCCAGCTTGGGGAGCGCCTTCCGTGACAGCCCTAAGGCACTCGATGTTCTGTAGTTCGTGCTTTCTGAACGGGTGGGTGCCAGCCTTCGCTCCTGCTGGCATTTTTCTCAACTTCAAGCAGGTTGACATTGAAGTCCAAACCCACACCCAGCCCAGCACCTCCTGGGCAAGCTCAGAAATCCTCCCCTGCCCCTGGCCTGCAATGACCTCCCTGGCTGTAGAAAGCAGAGGGAAGGAGAGGAGGCCCACTAATCCGCAGGGGGGGCTGGGGAGGAGTCAGCCCCTGAACTGCAGATGTGGGCAGAGGGTGTCACAGGCTGGGAGGACAGTGCTGCAGACATGAAGCCCTTTCCGGTATCCGGATTTCCATTCTGAACTCAGAAGGCCTTTTTCCCGGGACACAGAGGAAAGCTACGGTGCCCGGAGGCACGCCGGGTAAACTCGGCTTCTGTGAGCTGGCAGGGCACCTCGGCACCCGGCATGACACAGGGCGGATGGGAAAAGGTGCCCTGCGTTCAAACACGCCGCTTCCCATGAATGTTTGGGCGGGACACATCAGAAAACAGGCTCAGGCGGCCCAGCTCCAGCTCAACTGACAAAGGACCACAGTATGAAGCAGAATCAGGCCTCGGGACCCATGAAGCCGAGGCCTGCAGTTGCCCAGTGGGGAGACTCGGATCCTGAAAGGAAGAAAGCTGCCCAGAGGTGGGGTAGCAAGCTGGTTGGGTGCCCCCTGATCCCTGCCTGCACAGTCTCGCTGCTCAGTGACTCTTCTGTAACCAGAGAATAGTAACCATCCTGCCTTATCAGTGCTCACGAGGTTGAGAGTGAAGGCTATCTAAAGAAGCAGTTAGAAGAAAGTTCTGGCTTCCAGAACTATGTGTAGAAAGTTCTCCTTAAACATAAGTTATTATTTCCCCCAGGTCACCAGAAAAGCAGGAACTAGAACCCGGGTCTCCAGACCACTGCTCACAGCACTCTTCCAGGGACCCAAGAGGCCAGGCCAGTTAATCCATTGCATCCAGAGGGAGTGGTGAGCCAAGGTTCCTGAGCTTCACTGTCCCTCACTCTTCCTTCATAAGCATTTAGGACACACGTCCCCTTTGTCCTGTGCACCTTGCAGGAGACTGGGGACACAAAGCAGAAAAATGCTTGAGGCCTCCATAGGTTGGCTGTCTGGCAGTAAGGATGCTGGGGCGAGGCCCCCCTGAGAGCGTGCACAGCCAAAGCAGGGTGGAGGAAGTCGGGAGGGCTTCTTGGACGAAGGGACACCCCAGCTGAATTCCGTAAGGTGCCTGAGATTCAGGCAGGCACAGCATAGGAGCATGGGGTCTCACGATGCCAGGATAGTGAAGCGTAACCCCAGGACATTCACACTGAGTTGTTTTCCCCATCGTGTGAAATATATCCCAGTGTGGGGAGGAGAATAGTGCTGCCTAAGGACTTCTCCTTGTGCCCTGGTGAGTCAAGTTTGCCCAGAGCTGACTCTGAGCAGTGATTCATCACCCTAGTGACAATTCCAAGGGGGGTGGTTCAAAGGGCGTCACCCCAACTGACAAAAAGTTAGTGGTATGACAAGCCAGGCTAGCAAGGTGTGGGAAGGGCGGGTGGCACAGATGCCTAAGCACACAGTGACAGTGGGAGAGGCAGTGGGGTCAGAAGACACTCCGGGTTGGGGTCTTAACTTCCTCGTGGTGCAGCCTCAGGCAAAAGGGACTTCATTTCTCCCAGCTTCAGATTCCTCCGCTTTAAAATGAAGACAAGGTTAGGTAGCATGGTGATGAGGAAAATCCAAGAAGGCACTAGACGAGTTGGGAGTAGTGTATGAGGCGACAACCCCCCACACAATAATACAGCAGTTTCTCTGTCACACAGCAACCTAAGACAGGCAGTCCAGCCCTGGCCTCAATGAGATCGTGCATGCCAAGCTTGCATCACCTGACAGGCCACTCAGGAGCATGCCCTGGATGGTAGCTGGTGCTATTTTTATACCTTCACTGGAAATACCTGTGTTGTGTATAACAAACCACTCCAAAACTTAATGGCTTAAAACAACAAACATGTACTTAGCTCACAAATCTGTCTTTTGGGCAGGGCTCCACAGGAAGGCTTGTCTCTGTCCCACTGGGCATCAGCTTGAGGGGGCCAGCAAGGGCGTGGGGGCAGGAGCTAGACCAGAGGCCAAAGGCTCCACTTCCAAGATGGCTCCATGCGAGGCTGGCGGTGAACTGGGAGTTCAGCCCAGCTGAAGGCTGCCGGCCCTGGTTCCTCTCCACACGGATCTCTTAATATGGGCTTCTCAGGCTTCCCCACGTCATGGTGTCCAAGTTCCAAGAATGAAGTTCCCCAAAGAACCACACAAAGCTTTCCCTCTGCTGATGTCTCAGACCCACTGAAATCTGTGAGGAGAGCAACCGAGATCCCCACCTAGGCGGTGGGGACATGAGAAGAAGAGTGGGTGGGATGGAAAATCTTGTTGCAGCCATTTTGGAAAATGCAAGCTACCCAACGCCTAAAAGAGGACCTGAACATGACAAGGGCATGTCTGGACACAGCGTAAGATACCGCCCTTCCTTCTTCCTGGCTTGACCTGGTCTAAGCTGGAGGTCAAGATCGCTCTCAACTTCCAAGTCTGTGTGCTGATTTGGGAAATGGTGAGGACAGAATCGCCTCAGGGGGCGGGGGCTAAGCCCAACTTACCCAAATCATTAATGGATACAGTTGCCAACCAGCCTAGGACTTCTACAAATAATTCCACAGACATCCAAAGACAACAGTTGCTGACCTTCTGTTTCCAGAATGATTTATCTTATTCCACACAATACACCAAAACCCCAAAATGGAAGACCAGCCTCTGAGACTAAGCATTCCTGGGTCAAGCTGCCCACTACATGTCACCAAGAATGGTGGAAGGCAGAAAGACAAAAACGAACAAGGGGTAGGTCGCTCTTGAATTTTGTTTTTTTTCCCTCTGCAGGGATTTCTCACTTTCCTTCCTACTCACTGTAATCACAATATATATTTGGGCCCATATTTAAAGAGAGAAGACACCCAGGATGATTTTGAAATAAAAGCTAGGGACAGGCAGCCACCTTGGGGCTGTGTGTGTGCCCTGACTTGTGTGGGGTGCAGGGGAAGGGGTACCCCTCAAGTGCAGCCTGGTCTGCTAAGCCCCAGGAAGCACCCTCTGCTTCATGAAGCCCGTGTCATCGTGAACTTGGTCAGGAGTCAACCTAGGGCCCCATCTCTCCGCCTCTCCCTCCATTTGGCCCCCTGGAGCAGGTGTTCAAGGCCTCTCTGCTTACATAACCCTGTTCCATTGGGAAGGATGAAAAATCTCCCTGGGGGTTTATTGTAAACAGGCTTATGTTCACCCAAACACGGAGAGGAAAGGTCATGGATTATTCATATGCCTCCCCCCTCCCGCCCCCACCTGGTGCTCTCCACCCCCCACCCAATGCAGACACATCCAGGCCTACACCCCCAACATCTGGACGGCCCTGCGCCCAACCTCGCCACTAAGCCATCGGGGCACAGAACCCAGTGATGGGGGCCCGGGCCAACTTGGCAGCCCCGGTGCGCTATGGGTTTGGGGAACCATTTCCACTGGGCCTCAAAGAGGAGAGAGGGAGCGGGGGCAGGGAGGGGGGATTTCCTGACAAGCCGCCTGGACTAGAGGCTTGCTCATGGGAAGACATTCTTTTACGATGACAGAAACAGGGCCAGGAACTCAGGGTGACAGGGCCAGGCTGTCTCACGCGAGAGAAGGAGGCCCCTTCGCTGTAATGTTTGTGACATCCGTGCCCTGACTCAACGGTGCGTGGCGTGTGCAGGGCTCTTTACACAGGACCTCCTCCGAGATCGTGTAGTCGGGCCCATTCCACAGGTGGGAAGCGGAGGGTCGGGCTCAGCAGAGAGGGCTGGGCCTGGGCTGCAGCGGCGGGAGGACCCCTGCCTAGGTGGCGAAGCCGTGCCTGGTGCACGGGTCTAGGCAGCTGGCTAGGCGCTCAGCCCAGGTGGGGGGTGGGAAGCGTAGTCAGGTCCTCAACCAGGGCCCCTGGGGCTGCCCCACTCAGAAGTGCGTCTGCTTGTCAGTTAGATACGCTGTATGCCCATAGGCGGGACTCTCCGGCCCAAACTCCTGAAGATTGGCCGGTGGGCAAATCGCTCCGTAGATGGTTCTCCAAACCACCATCACCTGCGGACTACTTAGGAAACCGAAATCTTGGGCAGCTCCCAGCCTTCAGGAGACTCCAGGGGTGAGAGGCAGGGTTGGGGACAGGCCCAGCCCCTGTGTTTCAACACCCCCTCTGGAGCTGCTGAATAAGTTCGAGATGCCCGGCCTCAGCCAAGCTCTGTCAGCCCCTATCCCACAGACAGCGGGCCAGGGCCGGGGGCCCAGGCGGGTGGGTGGGCGTTCCCACCAAGCCACTCCAATACAACCGGGGGGAGGAGCCGGACGGATGGACTCATCCACCCCACCCCCTCCCCGCAGCCCCCATCCTTGTCCTATAGGTCTTTGGAACTTAGTGTCCATCGCACCCAGACACACAGAGGGGTCAGGCCATGTGCCCTGAAGCGTCTTCCAGGCTGAACCAGATGGACAGTGAGAAGGGGTTCAGGACCCCCATGTGTGTGCCCTGAAGGCACCTGGCAGACCCAGGGCTAACACTTAGACACTGGCCTTGGAGAGCTGGCCACTACCGTGGGGTTGAGGGGTCCAGAAAGCTGGGGTGTGGGGTGCAGGTCCAGATCCCGAGGGCCTGGGAAAGGGCAGAGGCAGAATCTCAGGAGGGTTGCAAACTCTCTCCTTGTCCCTGGCAGCTTTGGGCAAGTTAACCAAGGTCCCTAAGCCACAGCCTCCCCATCTATGGAACGAGTGAGCCAGTCCTTGCTACGCACATGAAGGGACTGGTGGTCCAGAGCGCATCTTCAGGGAGTGCTTCCATTGTGTATGTACCTTTACTTCTTTGTCTGCTGGTGTAGAGATGCCCTGACCTTGCCCTGGCTTTGGAGGGAAGCACAAGCAAGCAGATGAGCCATCTGGGGGCCTCTCCGGCATGGCCCAGGTACCCACACTCATTAGCATAGAGATAGGGCCTGGGGAAGCCCTCCGTGGGGGAGGGGACGGCAGGAGGGAGGAGGCAGCTGGTTCCTGGGCACCCTGCATTCTCCTGTCTAACCCATGTCATATCGACACCACAGCCGGTGGTCATACACCTTGGACTGGCCCGGGTGCCAAGTACTGGGCCTTAGAAGTTCTCGTACAAGTGCTGCTGCTGCTATTGTTTCCAACACTCTTATTGCAGAGCACCCGGCCCTGAGGACTGGACGCCAGCCAGACTCGATCACAGCACAGGGTGAGCTCCCTCCCTGGGTGGCAGCTCTCAACCTCGTTTCTATCATCTCAGCACTGCACGGTCCCCGGGCCCCCCACCCCTACCCTACTTACCTCCCAGGGCGGCTGGGCCAGGGTCACCTGAATCTTTGCTTGTCCTACGTAACAACTTCCATAAACACAGGAAATGCGGTTTTATCCCCCAGACACGACTGCACGCGACTCTCTGAATGGGATGTGCTCCTTCCAAGAAAAGGCCCAAATCCACTCTCAAAGCGGAGCCTTCCTGAGCAAGGCTCCCCAGGAGGGAAACTCTCAGACTTGCGGGGTTCTGTAAAAACTTGGGGGCCGATGATATTACTTTCTGAGGTCACACTGGGGCATCACCCACCTCAGTTCTTGACCATTTGGAGCTGCCAGGTCCCTACAGGGGAGGAGCTGGGCAGCCCAGGCACCCGTGTGGGGAGGTCCGAGGGCCTGGGGTCAAATGCTAGCCCTGCCTGTGGGCACTCTGCGACCTTGGATACGGCCCTGTGCCTCAGTTTCTGCTCTTGTCTCAAGAAGCTA
This sequence comes from Craseonycteris thonglongyai, assembly GCA_004027555.1. Classification (NCBI taxonomy): domain Eukaryota; kingdom Metazoa; phylum Chordata; class Mammalia; order Chiroptera; family Craseonycteridae; genus Craseonycteris; species Craseonycteris thonglongyai. The sequence continues at coordinate 1,550 of PVKE010010284.1, read as the reverse complement.
ATAACAGTACCTGTCAGGGAGAATTGTCATGGGGATTAAGTGAGGGTCATGATGATGCGTGATGATGCTCTGGGTAGATGCTTTTTGCTTGGATGGATGGATGGATGGATGGATGGAAGGGAGGGAGGGAGAGAGGGAGGGAGGGAGGATAGTGGGTGGATGGATTAATGATGTCATGAAGAAGAAACCTGCTCAAAAGTTACTAATTTTTGTTTTATTTTTGTGCTTTGGGGAAATGCAGTTTCAATTCTTGGAGAAGAGAAGGAGATGGAGATAGTTGGAGGCACTGGCCGTACCCAGCCAGCCACCACGGCCCTGAGTAACTGCCCCACCGCTCACAGGCACACGTGTTGATGAGGGAGTTAAACCAAGGAGAGCCGGCTGCATTTCTGTAGTGGCGCCACCCTATTAAAACTTTAAACAGAGATGCCAGGATGAAATAAATTGGCCTCAGAGGCAGAGCGATCTGATACCAACATAAAAAATGAAAGAGGGGAAGCCGGGATGGCTCAGTGGGTTAGGCGCTCACTTTGCAGCGCCGGGGACCGAGGATCGAATCCCGGCCCCGGCCCGTGCGGAACCATGTGCTGAACTGGGAGCTCCCCCAGTTCAGTTCTCTCTCTGTCTCTGTATCTCTCTCTCTCTTTCTCTCTGTCAAAAAGAATTAAAAAAAAATGAAAGAAGTTAAAGATGGATATATGAGTGGTGGACAGAGGGATGGACCGATGGACAGGTATCCGATCAAGCACGACTAAGAAGATGTAAACTGGAGACTCTAGAAGACGTAGGTGTGTGGGTGGTTGCTGAACACGCCTTTCAGCTTTTCTCTATGTCTGAACATTTATTTCCGTAATAGCCCCAGGCTCTTTCACAAAGAGCAAAAACTAATCTCCCCACCGGCCCTTTGAGCCTGGCTCCGTGGAGACACTGCTTGACTCTCATAGCAGTGCCCAGGACAGGACCCAGGGGAAGGCCTTGCATCTGCCTAGCTGTGGGGCTCCGATGAGCTGGCTCTGTGCCAAGCCCTGCCAAGGGCATGGTGGGTGCGCGGCCTACAGCCCCTGCCCTCACCAAGTCCAGTCTTTTGTGGGGCACTTCTTCTACTGCGGCTCCCTGTCCCTGGAGAGCCCCCAGAGTCCCCCCTTCTCCTTTTTATCTGCCTAGCGATGTCTAGATTCTGATTCTGCCCACCAGCTTACCAAGAGCCAGTTGCATTTCTGCAGAGGTTGCAAACGTGCGTTGTTAAAGCCTTGGGCCAAGCTGGTCCACCTTGCACACGGCCGAACACAATTCATAACCTTTCTTAAAACAGCATGAGATGCTTTTGTGATTTTTTAAAAATCTCATCTGCTGTTTGTACCCGCATGTTCATCGCAGCACTGTTCACAGTGGCCAGAACATGGAAACAACCAAAATGCCCTTTGATAGACGACTGGATAAAGAAGATGTGGTACATTTACACAATGGAATACTACTCAGCGATGAGAAATGATAAATTACAGTCATTTCTGGCAACATGGATGGACCTAGAGACCATCTTATTAAGCGAA
>PVKE010010283.1:0-42807 GCA_004027555.1 Craseonycteris thonglongyai | reverse complement strand
GGGGGGGGGGTCAATGCAGCTTTCTAGTGCTTCTATTAAATATATCATGAGTCAGGAACCCAGAAATAGAAAGTATAGATTGTAACATCATAGATATTTTCCTTTTGAATTTTTCTCCCTAGAAAATGGCCTTCCTTGTCTCTAGTTATGTATTTTCCTCTGCTCCAATGTTTATGATCCCCTTATGGTACTGGGAGGAGGAGTGAGACAGATACAAGAGTCATTAGAAATTACCAGGGTGCTTACCTGATGGTATTAGGAGTAGTGCATTGGAGTTGGTTCAACTTTAGGTGCAGCTGAAATCTGTGTGTCAGAGAGGCCGAGAATAGCTGATGGGCCAAGGAGAAAGCTGAACAGAAGGATGTGTTCTCCAGTCTTCCATCACTGTAGTAACTTGCCTCCTCTCCTCCTTGTTAGGAAAGTAGCTCGCGTCTCTCTCCATAGCCTCAGCTTGCTAAGTATCAATTTCCTTGGGTCTCCTGTCCAGGGGCGGGGAAGCTAGAAATAAGATAATATTTCTTGTTGTCAATTCTGTCACTTAAAAGAACATATTTTAGATCAGTGAAAACTTAGCATCCTTAACTAAGGTAAAAGAATGAGAGCATTCGAGGAGTCTAAATTAGTTTAATTCAAAAGGAAATGTATGTAAGCATAAATACTTTGGCATATTTTATGGGTATGAGTGACAAGGGAATTGGGCCAGAGAATAAATGCAGTGTTGTCACCCAGATTCTGAGGTAAAGCTGGACCCATTAAGGAAGCCTAAGTCTCTCAGGCAGTACCTCACATGCTGAAGATATTGTGGTCACCAGTCCTCTTCAGATGGTGGATGAGGAATAAGATGAGATACTAAAATTAAGATATCTAAACTATATCTTCACTGTAAAGGAAGAATCAAAATTGCTTTAGTAAGAAGACATTTGGTATAACATACAACAAAATCTAACACCTTCTGGCCATAGTATTCCAAATCTACATTATTCTATCTAAAAGAGCAGAATTTTCCCTGTGCCACCTACCATCCCTTCAAGGGGGCTAGAGAAGATACATGCCTGTCTCTTTGATTTTTACACATATAATGTGATTACACATAATTCTGATTTGTGTAAAAACTCCCTCTTGTCTCATTTATTCCCACTTTTGTTTTACTGCTTATAAATGGAACTGTTAGGTCAAACATTCATATTTTTGTATGCTTTGAGAATATAAGTCCCAAATTAACCTTTCTGTTGGATAAAATCACAGTGCCTCAGAATAGAAATTAACAATGAATAGATAAAAGAATTTATATGAGCCAATATTTTTATTTTTGAGTTTGAAGGGGGAAAAATATATATTATGGGACTATATTGGCAGCCCTTAAATATGACTGCAATAGGGCACTTTCCACTTTTTTTTTTTAATGTAATTTTGCATCATTTATATATATTCTAAAACATGTTCAGGGAGTTCGAGGATTACAAATCACTTAGAGGTCATTGGTTACAAAAGTGACATCACTCATAAAGCAGCCTGTGAGGTGGCAATGGGGAGGGGGGGAGGTAAACAAACATTTTCTAGTAATTGGGAAAAATCTCCACTACCTTTATATGAGTTTCCAATTCCCTCTCTTTTGCCAAAAGTGTCAGATTAAGATGATATTTCTTCTGTATTGAAAGAGACTAAAAATTAGTAAAAAGGCCAAATACTATCTTTTAAAAGGCAATAATTGGTCTTAAGTTAGAAGATTAAATTTTTTGAGAAAAAAAAATTTGCAAAGGTATTGAATATAAACTTGTTCATAAAAAGGGGAATAAAAGTAGTAATGCATTTTTATTCTACACTTTGATAATTAGAAAACTTAAAAAATAAACAAATAAGCAAAACCAACAAGAAAGCATAAAATATGGGAAAGTATAAAGCGAGGAGTTCAAAGTGAGATGATGCAAAACAGTTTGGCATGACCACAAGTCACAATGGCTGAATTTACACGCTTAGAGAATAGAAAATTTAAATTGAGTTAAAAACAAAACACATCTATGTGCTTTTAATAAAAGACACATAAAATTAAATGAACAGAGAAGTTAAAATCCAAATTACAGGGAGTAATTAGACTATTTCAAACAAATCAAAGCAATGGACAATATTCATTTCAGACTAATGGAATTCAAGAGAAACAACATGAAATCACAAGAAGATGGCCATATTAAATTAATAAAAGTTTGTTTCACACTGAAAAGAATGCTGACATGAATTGCATGCAATCAATATCAACGCACATTAAGCAAAACTATCAGAAATAAAAGAAAAAATTGTACAAAACTTTAATATTTCAGACTGGAGAGATCAAATGAACCAAAAGTTAATAGTTATGTTATTTTAAGAAAAATATCAAAATTGCCCACAAGGGAAAGCTGGGATGGCTCAACGAATTAAGCACTCTCTTTGAAGCCCTGGGACCCAGGATTAAATCCCCGGCCCATGCGGACCCATATGCTGAACTGGGGAGTGCCCCCAGTTCAGTTCTTGCCGGGGCCTATGCTGGAGGCTCCTGGCCCTGTTCCTGCCCTGTGCATCCCTGTGCCCACCTGTGGAGTGAAACTATATGGAAAACTAATGTCAACTATGGAGACTGCTCTGGGCCCTCCCCCTTCTCTCTGTCTCTGTCTCTCGGTCTGTCAAAATCAATAAAATAAATCTTCCAAAAAAAAAAACTGCCCACAAAACTAGTAGAAATATGTACTTTTTAATAAGTGACCTGGGGTAACTAGGTAGGCATTTCAAAAAAAAATATTAGATTCATATTTTACATCATACAAAAGATTAAAACCCAAATGAATCTGAGAGCTAAATGTAAAACTGAAATTGCAGAAGTAATAGAACACAACATGAATGGATTTCTCTAAAACCCAGGTATAAGGAAAGTTTTTTTGGAATCCAGAGGCAATAAAATAACAAAAGATTGATAAATTTGTCTGAATAAAAACAAAAAAACAAACACCCCTCCCCCCCCAAAAAAAACAAAACAAAAGAAAACCTTTTACAGAGCAATAGAAGCAAAGATAAGCAAAGTTAAAAGTAGCTGAAAAACTAGGAGAAAGTATTTGCACTATTTATCACAGATTAAGAACTAAAATTCCAAATATAGAGAAAGAATTCCTAAAATTGAGAAATATCTAAAATCCTGATAGAAAATAGAATAATGGGTGAATCATAGGTGATTTACTGGATAATAAGATATATAATGATTCCTAAACAGGTAAGAGATATTTATTTTATCATAATAAGGAAAAGGCAAATTAAAACATTTATATACCATTTATCACCTATCGAATTGTCAGAAATTAGAAGTTTGATAGCATATTTTGCAGGGAAGTGGTATAATAGGCTCTTCAATACTCTGCTGGTGGAAATATAAAAGGGCACAAGCCTCTGCAAGAAAATTTGACAATATTTAAGAAGATTACATTCGATTTATTATTGACCCAGAAATCCATCTCCTAGGCTTTCCTCTGAATATACAACTTCAAAATTATGAAAGTATGAGGACTATCCAGAAAGTATCCAGCCCACATAACCATTCTCATTATATTGACAATGACTGGATTTTTTCTGGACAGCCTTCGTATATACAAATAAAGCTATCAATTACAGTGTTACTTGTAATTGCAAAATACTAGATACAACATACATGCTTACATTTTAAATTTTTGTTCAAAATGGAATACTATGCAGCTGCATAAAAGAATGAGGAAGATCTTCACGAACAGATAGGCAGTGGCTTCCAGAATGTACTGATAAATGCCAAAAAAAAGTTCAAAAGTATACATATATGATATTTGTTTTAGAAGAAGTAAGAAAAACACCTATTTTTGCAAAAAGAAATACTGGAAGAATAAGCCAGAAACTAGTGAAATTAATATACCTACAGGGGGTAGGTGGGAATGTGAGATAGTGACTGACACTTGTCTGAGAATAATAATTTTCACTTCTTGAGCCATGTTTATATTTTTACACTCAAAAATTATATCAGTGAAAAGATGGGTAAAACCCTAAAACAGAATATGAACAAAATTAAATGAACCTCATTGTATTTCAAATGAAATCTTTGTAATTTTATATAATTTTTTGTTTTGTATTAATCATAGACTTACAGAAAGTTACAAAAATGTGGTATATTTCCTTATGTCCCTTAATGTTAACATCTTACATAACCACAGTATAATTATAAAAACAAGAAATTAGTATTGATGTAACATTAACTAATTAAAGGACTATTACTAAATAACGTCAGTCTAAAGAAATTTATTAGGGTTTTTTTCATAGTGACATGGGTTAGCAATTCTGACACTACTTTCTGTATATTGGAAGGTTGAGAAAATGAAAAAAACCTATTGACAGTGGGACCAGTTTTCTCACTATTGGAGAAGAAAGTTACAAATGCAGATGGGTTTTAGGCTAAGAAGAACCCTGTGGTATTCAACTGGAATTGGAGGCATCAGTATAAACTAATGGATAGACATATGTTTATGTAAGCATATATGTATATTTACTTACTAATTCTATTTGCTAGAAAGACCTATAAGAAAAAAATATCCCAAACTCAGTACTCTGACCTTGAATTCTTAATACCATTCTCCACTAAACATTTAATATCATTCTCTTTGTAGAAACGGGCAGATTCCAGAAATAGAGCAGGGAAATTCAAGATCAACCTGAAACATCTTATGCCAGAAAGTCAGAAACATTCAAATGAGGACATCAGGAACACAAAGGCTAGCCAGCACAAATCATAAAATCCTACATCTGGGATAATCTCAGCATCAAAAAATGCTGATATTCATAGTTTATCATCCATTTAATTGTTTAAGAAAATTCGTATGTCCGTGCTTAATAATTAAAAAGGGAAACTCCTATAGTGGATGAAAGTTTGTGGAGAACTGATTAGATATTGACACAATATCAAAATATCTACTAATTAAAAAGGGTAATTTTTTGTTAAAAAGAAAAATCTGGGGACCACTTTCTTATCCAAGGAGACAAAGTAACATCACCAATAGTGGTGCAGACCAATGTCACGTACCTCTGGATATGATACATTAAGGACATACTGTTTATGTGATATTTCTGCCAAAAGAATACACAACCTGAATCTAGTAATAAGGAATTAACACACAATACCAAAGACACAGACCCAAGAAAAAAGGTGAATGATTTTTTAAAAACTGCACTCTTCAAAAATGTCAATTTTCGAAAACACAAAGCCTGAGGAAATATTCCAGCTTTATAGATATAACAAATAAATGCAAGTCATCTTTCTGGATTAGATCCTGGATCGGGGGGATGGGGGAGTCATATTATGAAGGACATTACAGGGATAAATGGCAAATTTTGAATGTGGAATATGGATTAGGTAATAGTTTTGTATCATTCTTGAATTTTCTTATTTTGCTAACTATATTGTGAGAGACATATCTTTGTCTGTAAAAAATATACACACAAGAATTTGTCATAAAGGAGCTAAATGTTATCAATTTACTCTCAACTAGTTCAGAAAAATGCCACCTGTATGTGAGGTGGATGGAGAGAGGCTAATAAAGTAATATGGAGAAATGTTAATTAATGAACTTAGTTAAAGGGTATACAGAAGTTCCTTTTATCATTCCTATTACTTTTCTGTAAGCTTCAAACTACATCAAAATAAAACATTACAAATAGTAAAGGACAATCAATAGGGAACAGATACAATAACTTTTTTTTTTATTGTTACCGGTAAATTTATTGGGGGTGACATTGGTTGGTAAAAATTACATAGGTTCCAGGTGTACGATTCTACATTTCATCATCTATGTATTTCATTGTGTGCTCACTACTCAGTCAGTTCTCCTTCCATCACCACATATTTAAGTCCCCTCCCTACTCCCTCCCCACCCCATCCTACCTCCCCCACCCCATACTCTCCCACCCCCAACCCCCTTACCCTCAGGTAACCACTAAACTATTGACTGTGTCCATGAGTTTTTATTTCTCTTACTTTCTGTTTTATATTCCACCTATAAGTAAAGTCATAATTTCTTGATTTTTTCAGTCTGACTTACCTTGCTTAATATGATCATTTCAAGGTCTATCCATGTGGTATATTTACACAGTGGAATGCAACTCAGCAATAAGAAAAGATGAAATACAGCCACTGTGACAACATGGATGGACCTTGAATAAGAACTCTTTACAGAAAATAAAAATACTGGTGTAGATCTATAAACGGAATGAAAAGTTCTCCAAGGTATAATACTATAGTTTTTTTTAAGCTTGGAAAATAAATGAGTTATTATCCCATTTATATAACACACAAAACTGTACATATCTTGTATTCATAGAAATATGTGCAAATACATTAAAAATTATGATAAAATATACTAAAGATACAGAATTGGTTACCTCTGGGCAGGAGTGAAAATGTAGTTGGTGTGATCAAAGAAGGAGGGCTTCTACTTCATCTCTACTGTTTAATTTTTTTTAAGAAAAATGTGTTTTTATATTAATGAAAACAAAGTTAACAGAAAAATGTTTAAAACATACTAGAAAGTGAGTAAGTGATAAAACAGGAGAAATGTGAGAGTATAGAATTAAGAGTACTGGAAAAGAACTACCTGTGAATAGAGAAATGTCTGTTCTACTATCCAGAAAGGGAGGTTGTGAGCTAGATTCAGGTATAAACATGTTTGGAAGTGTGGGTGAGGGAAGTAATTTCCTATCTAAAGACCTCTGCTTCTCTACTAAGTAGAATGTGACATCAACCAATAAGTAAGTTAAAGAGGAGGCTTTCGGAGTAAATTTAGTCTGAAGAAAACAAGCTGGTGAGAGACACAATAGCTGTCTCCAAATACCTGGAAGTCTCTTCTGGAGAGAGAACTGGATCAACTCTACCTGGACAAGGATCATCAAGGTCTTGAAATGTTGATTTTGGGCTCAAAATCATGGCTTTCCAACAATGGAATGGGCTACCTTGACAGGTAATGAGTCTCCTGACATTAGAATTGTTTAAGCAAAAGTTTAAGGATGTTAACTAACAACCACCTTCTGTGTGTTCCAAGGTATCTAAAGTTTCTACCTGTTGCATCTGCTCTAACCACTCAACAGTTTTCTATCGTAAGTGATAGAGTTCTGTGGTAGGGCCTTCTTGTTGCGGAATTATTTGACTCCAGAAATTGTCTCTTTAAAAAAATATGAAGTATTTCTAAATATACCGAAATATATTTTAAAATACACTGTACCTACCACCTATCTTTAAAACTGAAATGTTACAACTACATTTGAAATCCATTGTACACTCCTATTATATTGCTTCTCCTTTCCACAGCTTCTCCCTCATTTCCCCATCAGAGGTAGCCATTATCCTGAACTAAATGTTTATCTTTCTCTTGCTTTTTAAATATTTTTAACATGTATTTTCTATTTTATGTGCTTTATTATTTAGTGTAATTAAAATTTTAATGTTATTTAATATATTTTATAGTATGCATTTTCTGCTAGTTCCCTTTTTGGCTCAACACTGAAATTCATAAGTGTGTGTACATGTGTGCATGCATGTAGTTGGATCGTTTATTATAATTTATTTTGTTCATAGACATTTAAGACAGTTTCAGTATTATCATCACCACACGTGATGCTAATATAAACATTCTTGTGCATATCTTTGCGTGTGTGTTGCTAGAGCAAAGCTTGTCAGCCAATGTGATATGGTCCCTTGTTTGCCATGACTGCTTTATTAGTGAGCTGAGATAATGACCCCTCTTAGGCTTCAAGGTGGCCAGGTGGGGCCTGGGGTAAGTGGAGACCAAAGAGTAAACTATGACTCAAAGAGTACCATCTATTTACCCTAGCGTGCCATAAACTATTACCATTGTCTATATCTCTCAAGTCATGTGTGAGTGTAAAGAACTGATCGAGAGCAGTGCTCCTGAAGTTCTATGTGGAAGGATTTTTAAGTTTTCCAATTGGCTGCAAGCTGATACTTCAATAAAATACAAAATAGATGACATGGCAACATCAAATTATTATGCTACCAAACTTTGTAAATGCTTACCCTCAGTTTTTGTATTGATCTCTTCATTAACTGGTCACAATAATTGCCTATTTGAGGCCCATACTCTCAGTAGCACTGTTCTTATACCTATGGTATTATACCTAGGTATACCTAGGTATTATATACCTAGGAGTTGAACTGCTGTACAAATAGAACTGGCACATCTTTAAATTTACTAACTTGGTCAAATTGTTCTCCAAGTTCTATCAGTGGAAAAGACTGTTCATGCTGTATCATATAGTTGTCAACTATTAGTATTAACACAAGTTTTAACCTTATAGCTGTACATTTCTGAAATTAGAATACCTCGCATGTTTACTGGACATCTGAGTTTCTTCTTCTGTTAGTTGCCTATTCATTCCTTTGCTCATTGTTGTGTTGTGTTTGTTTGTTTGTTTATTTGTTTTTCTATTGAGTGGTATTTTGTTACTGATTTGTAGGCATTCATTATGTTTTAAAATATTCTTTCTATAAGTTTGGTTATTATTTTTAAGATATATATGTATTGCAGAATTTACTTTACTAATAGTTTATTTACAAGTCATGCTTAATGTTCTTACATAACTTTGGCTTGTAATTTTATTTTCTCATAATGTCTTAGCATTGTAAAAGTAACTGTTGAGAATTGGAGTGATCCCTTTTGTCTTATTTTAGGATTTCTCTTTTTAGATTTATAAAATTGGATTTAACTATTAGTTGAGGTTTTGCTTGAAACTTGTTTAGAAAATCATCTGGCCTCCGGTTTTCTGTAGAAAGATATTTAACCACTTATTGATTCATTTTTAAAAAAATTAGTTTTGAGTCTATTGAGGAGTTCTGTTTCTGAGCCAGTTAAAATCTTTTCTAAAAAAATTCCACTGATTTCAATTTTATTTGAACAAAGTTACTCATTATATTCTTTAAATATTTTTTTAAATTGTATATTAATTCTTATAACCTCTATTTAAATTCCTAGAATTACTTAATTGTACCTTATTTCTTTTATCTTTTTACCTTGACAGTATTTCACAAGGATTATCTGTTTTATTAATCTTTTCAGAGACTCAACTTTTGGCCTTGCTTATCTATTTTTTTTTTCTTTTTTTATTGTACTAAATATTGTTCCTAGCTATTTCACATTTCTTCCTTAAACTTTCTTTGAGTTTACTCTTTTCTAATGTATCTATTTCTTCTTCTATCTGTATTTTTCCCATCTTCATTGTTGGGCACTTAGCTCAATTTTCAACCTGAAATTTCTCCCATTAAGACCTAGTTTAATGTCTTTAAGTTTAGTTAAATAAACTTTCAGATATACAGAAAGGACCACACATCATAAAATTACTCAATATAATTTGCCAGGAGCCTAGCAGACCCCATCATGACCTTTTTAGACAGTATTTCCTCTCCTCTCCAAAGGTAATCATTATTCCAGAGATTACTTTAGCTTATTTTGAACTTTATATAAACATAATCATAGAGTATTCTGCATTTGTGCGTTGCACTATTTTCAAGATTTATTTTATTGTTTTTGACAGAGACAGAGAGAGACAGAGGCAGAGAGAGACAGAGAAAAGGGGAGGGCCCAGAGCAGTCTCCATAGTTAAACTTCATCAGTTTTCAACATGGATTTTGTTCCACGCAGGTTAGTGGGGGCCACACAGGGTGGGATCTGGGTTGGGGGCCTCCTGCATGGGAGGCATGCCCCCTTGAGCCAGGGGCCCAACTGAAGAGCTAGAACCAAACTGGGGGCCTCCCACATGGAAAGCACACCCCTGTTCAGCATATGGGTTCCCATGGGCCGGGGCCAGAATTCGATCCTCAGTCCCCAGGGCTGCAAAGCGAGTGCTTAACCCTCTGAGCCATCCCATCTTTCCCGCATTGCATTTTTTATAGAACATTATGTCTGTAAGCTCCACTTATGGTGTACTAATTATAGGAATTTGGTCACATCAATTGCTGTAGCATTTCTATTGTATACTTGTATCACAATTTATTTATCTTTTCTACTGTTAAAGTTCATTTGGGTTGTGTTGAATATTTGATTAATAAGAATTATGCTAGGGAAGCCGGGATGGCTCAGTGGGTTAGGCGCTCACTTTGCAGCCCTGGGGACTGAGGATCGAATCCCGGCCCCGGCCCGTGTGGACCCATATGCTGAACTGGGGAGTGCCCTCAGTTCAGTTCTCACCGGGGTGCGACCCTGGCCCAGTTCCTGCCCTGTGCAGCCCCACCCACCCGTGGAATGAAACTATGTGGAAAAACCAATGATGTGTAACTATGGAGACTGTTCTGGGCCCTCCCCCTTCTGACTCTGTATCTCTCTCTCTCTCTCTCTCTCTCTCTGTCAAAAACAATAAATAAATCCTTAAAAAAAAATTATGCTACCATAAACATTTCTATACATGTATTTGAGGGAACATATACATGCATTTCTGTTACATATAAATGCAGAAGTGAAATTGTTGAAGCATAAGGCATATGAATACATTCACCCTTAGTAGATAAAATAGTTATCAAATAATTTTCCAAACCAGTTGTACTTATTTGCATTCCCAGATGTAGTATATGTGAGTTCCAATTCCTCTACATTGTCAGAAATACTGGGTATTGTTGGTCTGTTTAATATCAGCTGTTTTAGTGGGTATAAAAGAATCACTTAGTGTAATTTAAATTTACATTCCTCTGATTAATAGTGAAGGTTAGGGTGTGGGGGCATGCATGTACACACACACACACACATACATATATATATAAGTATATACATATATATGGATATAGATGGATATATGGATATATGGCCAGGTAGGGCCCGGGGTAAGTGAATATGTATACCACATTTTCTTTCTGATTTGCAAGAATTCTTTTATATATGCTGGGTAAATGTCATTGCCTTTTGATTTATTAGAAGGCAAATTTTGTCAGTCTTTTAAAAAGAGAATTTGACTTACTTTTCTTTCGCTAATTTTGAATCTCAAACTATGATGATCTATAGTTTTATTATGATTTGTCTAAATATTAATTTCTACTATTCATTTTGTTTGAAATTTGCTATACTTTCTGAGTTTTCAAAAACTATATATTTTGGCAATTATGGAAATTTTGTTTTCATTTATGGATACTGTTTCTCTATATATCTCTATTTTTCTTTATTGGAATTCCAATTAGTTTATACTAGACATTCTCATTCTATGATCTGTCTCCTAAACTTACTTTGTTATTCTATACAGTATTCTGGATATTCTCTTCAGATCTGTCTTCTAGTTCCATAATTCCCTCAATGTTTAGTCTGTGCTTTAGATAACATTGTAGTCTTTTCTCTTTTTCGTTTGTTATCATTAGCCTTTTTTTCACTTCTTGGAACTCACTGAGATTTTTTTTTTCCCTAGAGTCTGCAAAAGCCGCTGCCTTTTTCTTAAACATTCCGTATCTCAAACACAGAACATGCTTTCTGGGTACAGCTAACTCTTCATTATTTTAGCCTCAGTTTTAGTGTAAACTCCTCAGGAGTGACTAATAATGAAAATTCAATGCCAAACTTGTAGTCTAGAGTTAAATCTATGTGTACAAGGACATACATAGCTTTAAAATGTGGCATTATAAAGAAAAGCAGGATACCATATGTTAATGAAATAGAAAACATAAAATATAGAGAATCCTAAGGACCAAAATTTGGTTCTTTGAACAAATTTATAAAACTAATAAGAATTTGGCTAGTGTGGTTAAGACAACACCATACAAATAGTCGATGTAACTAATGGTAAAGGAGACATTTAAAAAAATATTACTACAACCAACAATAAAAATACATTAAGAAGATATTATGAACAATTTATAAGTCATAAAGTTGAATATTTAGGTAAAACAATTTTCTAGAAATATATAAATTTCCAGGACTGCCAACAGTAGAAATAGAAAATATGAATACTCCTAAATTACTAAAGAATAAGGTTTAGAATTAGAAACTTCACCATAGACAATTCCAAGGTTAGATAAATTATTAATGAATTCTACCATACATTTAAAATAATAACAAGAACAGACATTTTAAAACACTTCTTAGTTCATTCTGTTAGTACATGAAAACTTCATACAAAATATGAAAAACAATTACAAGACAGTTAGCCAATCTCCCTCATGAATATCAATGCCAAAATTGTGAAATAATATATTGGCATGCTAAATCCATGATATATTTAAGTATGCATCTATTTATCCAAAATGTGCATCTATTTATCCATAGGAGAACTGCAAAGTTGCTTTAACATTCAAAATTCAATCAGAGTAATATGATATTCAATCAGAATAATTCACATTAATAGAATAAAGGGAAAATATATAATCATTTCACAAGTTCATAAAAAGCATCTGATAAAAATAAACATTCAGGGAAAGCTGGGATGGCTCAGCGGGTTAAGCACTCGCTTTGAAGCCCCGGGGACCGAGGATCGAATCCCGGCCCCAGCCCATGCGGACCCACATGCTGAACTGGGGTGTGCCCCCAGTTCAGTTCTTGCCGGGGCCTATGTGGGAGGGTCCCGGCCCAGTTCCTGCCCTATTCAGCCCTGCACCCACCTGTGGAGTGAAACTATATGGAAAACTAATGTCAACTATGGAGACTGCTCTGGGCCCTCTCCCTTCTCTCTGTCTCTCTCTGTCTCTGTGTCTCTCTGTCAAAAATCAATAAAATAAATCTTAAAAAATAAAATAAAATAAACATTCATTCATTAAAGTAACTTAGGAAAAATAGAAAGCTCCTTTCCTAATCAAGTAGACTGAATCAACATAAGACTTACCATAGACATCTTTTTTATACTAGTCTCTTCTTGTCTGCAAGGGATACATTATACATTCTAACACCCCAATGGATGGTTTTTAGATCATACTGAACCCTATATACACTATGTTTCTTCCTATGCATGCATACCTGTGATAAAGTCTAATTTATGAATTAGGCACAATAAGAATAAAACAGAGCAATTATAATAATATATTGTAGTGATGGTTACAGTATGGACTCTGTCAGAACATCTTATTGTAGTGTACTCACCCCTCTATGATGATATGAGATGATGCAATGCCTATGTGATGAGATGAACTAAGATAAATGACATAGGCACTGTGAAATAGCATTAGCCTACTATAATGGTTCCTTAAACATAAGCATTGTGATCCTACCATATTGACAGGCTACTAAGTGACCAATAGGCAGGTAGTATGTAAAATATGGATACTCAAGTCAAAGGGATGATTCACATACAGAGCAGGACAGAGCTTGATAGCACAAAATTTTAACACTCTACTCAGAAATGCATGCAATTTAAAACTTGTGGATTGTTTATTTCTGGAATTTTCCATTTAAATTTTTCAGACCACGGTTGACCAAGGGCAACAAACTACAAAAAGCAAAACCACAGATGAAGGGGAAGATATTAAAAGTTTACCTTTTTTTTTTTTTTTTTTTAAGATTTACTTTATTGTTTAAGAGAAGGTAAGAGAGAGACAGAGAGAAGGGGTGAGGGCCCAGAGCAGTCTCCATAGTTGTACATCAGTTTTTTTTACATAGTTTCATTCTACACAGGTGGATGTGGGGCCACATGGGGCAGAACCAAGCCAGAGACCTCCCTCATGGGAGGTGAGAACCTTTGCCACCATCCTGGAGGTTGCCAGTGTGATACATTTCAGTTTATGGGTATGCATGGGGCGGGGCCAAGATTCAATCCCTGGACCTCGCAGTTGCAAGGCAAGTTCTCAACCTCTGAGATCTGGTGAAAGACAGAATGACTACTATCATCACTTCTAAACAGAATTTATCTAGTACTTCTAGGCAGTGCAATGATATAAAAGAAAATAAATTATAAGTACTACAAAGTATGAAAGATGGGGGGGCATCAAATATATGGTGAAAGAAAGAGCTGATTCTGGGTGGAGAGCACATAATGCAATGCATATACAATAACGTAGAATTGTATACCTGGAAACTATGTAATAGTTACCAATCAATGTCACCCCAATAAATTTAACAATAAAAAGTTATAAAAAAAGAAGTAATAAAGAATATTGTGTATACAGTATTATTGCAAAAGCATGGTATTATAGACAGTATGATTACGTACATAGATATTCCAAAACAATTTATAGATTAATTATAAAATTAATAAGAGGCCAGCAAATTTACTGGGTAGAGAAAAATATAGAAAAGCCAATCAGTAACAAATAATTATAAATGAACAATGTTTAAATGATATAATTTGAGTAGCATAAATAATATCAAAAACCTAAGACTAAGTTTAGTGGAAGATATAAAAGACCTTTACACAGAAAATTAATGATCAGGGTATTTTAAAGACCTAAATAAATAATATTTTTATTATTTAAAACAAATTCATCAGTTTTCTTCACAAACTGAGTTCTCTCCATGGCAAATATCTTTTTAACTATGCTACATAAAACATATCATTTAATGCAAGAGCTAAACCTGAGATAGAGATATTATTCTCTCCATTTAAAGATTAGAAACCATATTTAGGAGGACTAAGTAATGCCCAAGGTCCCTCCCTAGTGAGTGGCCCAGACAGGGTGAAACCCAGCTGATACTAAATCCCATTTATTCAACTGCTATGCTATAATTTCTAGATTCTTAAACCATCACATTTTTTTTTTAACTCAAACTTGCTTCTTCTCTTATTCATGTCCAATCAACCAATAAAACAAGCAACTAGTCAACCTTTGTTTCATGCTTCTTTAGTGAATGATCTTCAGATCCTGTTGGTCCCTTACTCCCTTCCCCACTACTTCCAACCTACCTAGCCCAAGTCATTACATTTTTCCTGATTTCCCACTAAAAGATCTCCTCACTATTCTGCACCCTCATCGCTTTCTGTCCCGAGACTCTCTGCTCAAGTCCTAGCCTGCTCAGAACTAGTGTTCTTCCCAATGCATTTGGAAAATTTGTCCATAGCATCAACCAGAAATTTTTTTACATAGCATCCGTATCATCAGTATCTGTGTCCAAGTGTTAAGTCTCCAATTCTCCAGTGTTATAGCAATTCCCCCACTGGGTGACTTCAGATTCCGAGCCACTTCCTTCGGGGCTCCTTCCCCAGCTTCTGAGTTCTCTTGGGATGACTCAAATCTGCGCAAGTCTTTCTGGCTGCTGTTGGCTTTGGTGCCACCATTGCATTGTTGTTCTCTCTCTTCCTCCATTGCAACCAACTCCTGCTCATTGTTTCGTAACAGCTCCCTCCATAACTATTCTTTTGAAGTGAACAGAAAATGAAAACTTAGCCTCTCTGTTATTTTCTTTTGAAAGAGTTACCTAGTAGGGCCTCTGGGGTCCCAAGCTATAACAGCTTGACAATCTCTCTTCCACAAGAATGGAGCTTTGTTCTCCTTAGGTCACCTCTTGGATCCCCCTACCATTATGTTGAGTCTAACTCTTCATGCTTTATTTCTTCCTTACTGGAGGTTTCTTTTCCAGAGGCTCTGTGGTTTCATTCTGGCCTCCCCACCCACTTTGCTATGCATGTCTACACAGGTCAACCCTAAGCAAAGACATGATTCAACTTCCTTTCCCAGGAAACTCTTCTGTCAACTGAGCAAATCAGCAGATTCTGGAATGTGGATGTTAGCTACCCACACATACTCAGGACATATCTAAATCTCCATTCCAGACCAGACAGGACTGTCTTTATTTATATTATTCAAGACCTTCCATGATTTTGCCCCAAACAGTCCCCTTTCACTTTTTTTCTTTTTAAGAGAGAAGAGGGAGAGCCCACAGCAGTCTCCATAGTGTACGTCATCAGTTTTTCAACATGGTTTCACCCCACAGGTGGGCAGGGCAGGAACTGGGCCAGGGTCCTCCCGCATGGGAGACGTGTCCCCTCTAGCCAGGGGCAAACCGGGGGCCTTCCAAATGGGATTTTCACCCCATCAAGAACTGAACTGGGTGCTTCTTGCATGGGACGCACACCCCCCAGTTCAGGACATGCACTGCACAGGCCAGGGCTGGGATTCAATCCTCAGTCCCCAGGGCTGTAAAGCGAGCGCTTAACTTGTTGATCCATCCCAGCTTCCTCCACTTTCATTTTCTTGACCTTTCTTTCATTTAATGTGTCTTTGGAATTCCCCTCTCCCCCATCTAATCCTGTTATAATCCTACTTCTCCTCTGGGGCTCAGTTCAAATGCTGCTTCTGTTGGCTTCCCTGCTAATCCCAGCCGACAATAAAGGCTCCTTCCTCTGGACTTTCATCTTCCACAACATTCTCCTGGTGTGTTTAACACACCCTGCCTTCTGCTGCACCTGACACATGCAAGACGCCTCTCACCCATGAACAGAGAAGAGAGTTCTCTTATCTGGGCTCCCTTCAGAGAATCAGAGCACAATGAACTGCACAAGCTATGTACCTGCAGATGTTTGCTAACTGAACACAAATGTGTCAGCCTTACAGTCTGTATATTAGCGAGGATCTTTGGTCCTGATTAGAAGACACTCGTTCTTTTATTATCAGCCCACTTTGAGTTCATGTTCTCTGGACAGCATCTTCAACAGTCAGTTGATCTTCACACAGAAAACGTGATCTGGAGCTGCTTCTGCTTGGAGCCAAGTGGTAGACTGGATGTGCCTGAACCACACCATGGCCATGCTCCAGAGATATTTGCTTTCAAACACTTAACATTTGCTCTGTGTTACCCTTTTATTTGGAAGCTTAAAATTGAAAGGGAAGCAAGTGAAGCAGGGCTTTCTTCTTTCCTTTCTGCAAGAACAGCTTGTTTCCATGACATTTATAAGGGGAGCTTTTTCTAAATGACAAGCAGATTGTTAGATGTTATTTTCTATCTCTTTGCTCTGGATCTTCACTTAGTGGGTGTAATGTAAGAGAGACAGCCTCACTAGGAGGGTGACTGTCAGGTATATGGATTCAGGAGGGGATGGGGTGGGGGTTTGTTGAGTCCTTTCTGTGGAGGTTGCTATAGTAGCAGCCTAGCAGATTCGGGCGAGAAGTTGTAAGATGTATTAGTGTTATTTTTTTCACATGGAATAACATTTCTGCAGATATAAGTGTCTGCTCTTTTTAGCTTTTTCTCTTACCGACGAAAACCGAATGCTCACAGGAGAATCCATCCTTGGTGGCAGCAGAAAGTCCGGAGCACCCAGGCCTACATGAAGTGGCCAAGTTCACGTTGGGCCTGTCCTCTGAAGAAAAGTTGATCAGCCTCAGAGGGTTTCAATCCTCTGTCTCCTTCCCTATACTTCTGGGTGCCTGGTGAGGCCATGACAATTACATAAGGGAGCAGTAGGCTCTCCAACCCTGACCTCAGCTGCTTTCCATCTGAGGGGCTAGCATCACCTCCCATCTGCACCACACTGCTGGTTACAAATTGTTTTCACTCACATTACCACGTTCAAAGAATTCCAAAGAGACTGGAGTCATTCATCATCAGAATTCTCTCCTTTTACTAAGCCCCCCTCTCTATTCTCATTGTCACTGCCTTGGTTCAGGCCTCAACCCTGCTCACATGGATTTGTGCAATGAGTCTCTGAGCACTGCACATTTAATCCATTCCTTTTACTCTCTCGAGGGCAATAAATTACCCTACAAGACAAAACCTTATTATGTCACTCCACCTAACTAAAGAAGCCAACTGCCTCTCCACTGTCTGCAAGATAAAACCCAATTCCTTAACCAACATAGAAGGCCCTTCACATGTGGTTCCAACTTTTCTTTCTTTTGCATATCTTCCGCCAACAGTGCAAGCTGCCCCTACCTTCTTTCTGCAAGCATCCTACAATGTGTTCCTCAAACACGTTATGCATGGAGGTACCACTATCTGCCCACAGATTTTTGTTTGGTCAGAAGAATTCTGAAAAAATTATTTTGAACTTGAATAACTTTAAACAGGCATGCATCCTCCAGTTTGCCACAGGCACCTTTCTATCCTGCCTATGCCTTCCACTTTGCATATGTATATCACTTGCCTGGCCCCAGAAGGCATTTAATTTATGGCTCTTGAACAGGAGCAGCATTTCCTTCCTGGTAAATAAATCCCCACCTTTCATGATCGAGAACAGGGGTCTCCAAACTTTTCAGGCACATTAACTATCAAACAGCAATTTGGGGTCCGACTACACACTCAAGGTCCAAATAAAAAAGAATCAAAACATAGATGTTGTTTTTAATTATTTATTTAATATTATTTTATTCAGATAAAAAGGTCTTTACGGGCCAGATGAGAGGGCCTTGCGGGCCGGATGCAGCCCGCAGGCTGTAGTTTGGAGACCCCTGATCTAGAACAAATATCACTACCAATTCAAAATGTGTTATGGCTTGCCCAGGAAGGTGGCTGCTGCATTTGCTAGTTTCCCTCCCACTCTTCTCATTCCTCTACAATAGAATGGATGAAACTATGATAATTATGTTCATGTCCCTCTACTCAACCATATTGTCAGCTTTCTCAGAAAAAGTCAACCTTGACAGTTTCTATATACACACTGACTAGCAGACTGCTGGACTGGGTACAATTTTGTTAGATCAGTAATCACCATTCACAGGTGGCAAAACAGACCTTCTAAGGGGCATCACCTCAAGTTGAGTCCTGATCCCCGACTCTAAGACCAGGTTTTTCACAAGTTCCCACATTTCCAGAACCTCAGAAGCAAAAGGACCGCCCTTCCTTTGTTCTAGTCAACCTTCTTCACTGTGTACAGCTGGATTCTTACATTGTAGAGGTATCGTAAGTAAAACATTGATTAATTCTATGTAACATCTGTGGTGGAGATAAGAGCAAGAAAATATAAATATTCCCAAACTTTCTCCTTCCCTCACCTTCTAAGGAGGAACTTTGTTATGGGTCCATTGTATGCCCAAAGGCCTTGTAAAGAAGCAGAAATGAAGAAATGAGCCCAATAACAGGGTAGAGAATTCAAAGAGAAGAACTGGAAGCATGTGGAGAGAAAAAAATTCAGTAGTGAAGAAATGAAGACATAAGAGGAGGAAAGAAAGAGAAGCTACTGGGTCATATAGGACTTGGTAGACAACATGGCTCAAGAGAATTTTTAGGAAATTCTTCTATATGTGACATTCTCTAGTTTTCTGCCTCGCTCCTCTCCCAAAGAAGGCCTACTTACAGAGGGCTCTGAGAATCCTGCACACCTTAGGAGTCATTTTTGTGATCATTTTGGCTATGTCACTGAACTATATTAAATGTACAAAGTAACAACATAAAGGTTCAGAGTCACTTGGTATCATAATTATTATTTCATATTCAATCAAATGTAAGAATCAACAGATGTTAAAGCAGAGGTCAAGAGAAACTACCTGATTTATTAAGTTTCTCACAAAACCAGAAGAGAAATTATTTTTATTTATTTTTTATTTTTTTAGATGCTGATCAAGGGCCACCTAAAGACAAGTTGGAAGAGCTAGGATCCCCCAGGATGCTAAGAAATAAATTACAAATAAGGTGAATTAACAGACAAGATTCTTTGAGTGAAAACTGAAATTTTCAGCCATAAAGAAGGAAGGTTGCTCTTCTGTATGACAAGATTTGTATTCTATGTTTCACCACCCCACTGCATCCCTGCCCTTTGACCTAGTGAAGGAGCAAATGAAGCACTGCCTAAAAACCCTTTGTATACAATAAAACTTGTCATTAATTCATAGAATTATTACTGTTTGTTTCACCAGCTATCTCCAACCCATCAATTTTTGGACCAAGTTAGGATCATAGCAGTGACGAGGATGCCGGGGTAACTCAGCATTTGAGCATTTGCATGGCAACTGCAAGGTCCAGGAATCAAATCTCGGCCCCAGCCCATTTAAACCCATATGCTGAACAGCGGCACAACTGGTAACCACCAGGATAGCGGCAAAGGTTCTTGCTCCCTATACAGGAGACCCCCAGTTCAGTTTTTACCCTTCGTGACCCCACATCCATCTGTGTGGAATGAAACCATGTCATAACTAATGATGTATAACTACGGAGACTGCTCTGGGCTCTCCTCCCTTCTCTCTCTCTCTCTCTCTCTCTCTCTCTCTCTCTCTCTCTCTCACCTTCTCTCAAACAATAACATAAGTCTTAAAAAAAAAAAAAAAAACTATAGCGGAGACATTCTGATAGCAATGTTTTCTGAAACCTTTCATTCAATAACTATGTTTTCTTTTCCTTAGATGTCAGACAGCATTGTACCACTGCATAAAGAGAATACTTTCCTTGTAATTGAAACAATGTTTCAAAGGTATAATAGCTCAAAGAAGTGAGTAGAACTACTCTGAATAACACAAAAGATGTGAAAGGCAAGAGATTACCAAACATTCAAGTCAGACATGAACCAGCTGAAGACGTTTTATGTTCTGCACACAATTCAGGATGTTGGGCTGAATGATCCAGCAGTGCATTAATTGTCTAGTATACTCAACTTCCTCCATCTCTGCCATCAACTGACTTTGTGACTGCCCAGGGCATTCCATCTTTCTGGCTCCCTAATTTTTCAAGTAAATTATGTTTATGCATTGGGGTACTCAATATTGGGTTGAGGGGTTAATTCTCCCTAGTTAATCTACAGACTCAATGATATCCCATTAAAATCTCAGCAGGTATTTCTGTAAGAATTGACAAACTAATTGAAAAATGTACATGTGGTGATAGAAAGTGAGCTGATTCTGTGTGGTGAGCACATAATGTGATGTACAGACAATGTAATGTAGAACTGTACACCTGGAAACAATGTAATTGATATCAATCAATGTCACCCCAATAAATTTAAAAAAATGTATATGGAAATGCAAAGAACCTAGTATATAGCCAAGAGAACATTGAAAAATAAGAACAGAGTTGGAAAATCAAACTACCTGAAATCTAGGTTTACTTAAAATCAGTGTGATTTTTGGCTTAATGATATAACATACAAAACAAGGGAACAAACAGATTCATAAATATATAAACATTCAGAGAGAATATATATAATGTATATATAAGTCTATACTTTATGTGTTGTGTGTGGGCACACACCAAAAAAATTAAACGAGGCAAAGTTGTTTTTAATTAAATATATATTTATCAAATAATTCAGAAGCACTACTGCTAAGTATTTACTCAAGAAAAATGAAAGTATATGTCTATGAAGTACCTTTATATGGATGTTCATAGAAAGCAAAAAAAGAAAAACTATTCATCAACAGGTAAATAGGGGATGCTGGGATGGCTCAGTGGATTGAGAGCTCGCCTTGTAGCCCCAGGGTCCAAGGATCAAGTTCTGTCCTCAGCCCATGTGGACCCATATGCTGAACTGGTGTGAGCTTTCCATAATGGGAGGCCCCAGTACAGTTGTCATCAGACGGTCCCCGGTTGGCTCCCACCCAGGGCCTGCTTCCTATGCAAGAGGCCCCTGGCCTAGTTCCCAACCTGTGCAGCAGGTGTGGAATGAAACCATGTTGAAAACTAACAACGTGCAACTATGGAGACTGCTCTGAGCCCTCCCCCTTCTCTCTGTCTCTCCCTGTCTCTCTCTGTCAAAATGATAAAATAAATCTTTTAAAAAATGTAAAAAAAGATACTCCAGGTAAATTGATAAATTGTAGCATGTTCATTAATAAAATGCTAGCTACAATTCAAGAAAAATAAATGAACCGTACACACAGTATCATAGCTGAATCTCAACAATATTAGGCTGAGCAACAAAATATAGAAACAAAAGGGTTGATATTATGACTCCACTTATGGGAGAGAAAACTGATCTACTGTGATAAAAATAGATCTGTGGTTGCCTGAGGTAAGGACAAAGAAGAGGAATTAACTAAGAAGGGGTATGAAGGAACCTTCCTGGGTGATGAAAATTTTCTATATCTTGATTTGGATGGCAGTTACATGGGAGTATACGTGTGTTAGCTGATACAACTGCACACTTAAAAGGGTACATATTACTATATACAAATTATATTTTATTTCTTTTTTTCATCCTTAAATTCATAATTAGCCCTACTCAATGTATGCTTGTTACATGAGCCAGAATTATGCTGAACTCACAATAAAGGTAGATAGGAACAGCTATTCTTTACTTCCATGATGTTAAATGATATCAAGGGAACGAGGGCACTGGTTTTTAGTTTTCTAAAATTCCATGGGGTCTGGTAGTTCAAATAATATTTTTTCTCCATTAGGTTATATGTATTCTCTAATGTGTCTCTAGCAAATTCAGTTCAAAATAAACTAATACTACCATAAGTTCAATGCCATTCTTGGGGAAACAATTTTCTCTGAAAGCATCAGTGGAAATTGTACTTTTTATGCTACATAATTTTTACCCTTAAGGACAAAGAAAACTGTCATTTTTATTCAGAGAAAATGCTTTGTAATTTCATGGACTCTCATTATAAAACCCACATTTGCTATTTATTTCTTCACTGTATTCTTCAACAACAGTAAAAAGCCTTAGAAGTGTTTGGGGTTTAATGTCATTTTTGTTACCTTCATAAAACTAGCAGTTTAGGATACTTTGGAACTTAAACAAGCTGATGGCTACTGGCATTGTGGAT
The DNA here is from genome assembly GCA_004027555.1 of Craseonycteris thonglongyai. Lineage (NCBI taxonomy): Eukaryota > Metazoa > Chordata > Mammalia > Chiroptera > Craseonycteridae > Craseonycteris > Craseonycteris thonglongyai. The sequence continues at coordinate 20,228 of PVKE010010283.1, read as the reverse complement.
TTAAGAAATATTATGCTTGGTGTGGTTAAAAATTGTCCAGGCATGTTAATATTGCTGAATGAGAATTCAAATGCTGTGATTAACTATTCATGTTATTTGTTTCTTTACTACCACAGTCTATCCAGAAAAATATAAAAATTCTTCAATTATCTCTAAGAAAAAATCAACCGTGGCTAAGTTCCATGTATGACAGTAAGATGGAGTCCATGGGTCAATGACTGAAGTAAATATTGGCTAAAGTTAACAACCATTTATTAGAAATATCCTATATGCCTGATATTCTATTAGATGTAAGATCTAAACATCAATAACACGTGATGTTATGTGGGAATCCAAACTTGTCTCTCTTTAGAGTTCAAGTAAGAGTTAAAGCCCTTCTCTGGTCCATGTATTAATTTTATACAAAAAAAAAATTTTTAATTAATAAATATTTTCTTGTTTGTAAATTAATAGTCTGTTATTTAATCTTCTGATTCTCATATTCATAGTTGCATATAACCCATTAGAGCTCTTGAAATCTGTTTTGGAATAAAACATGTTCTAGAAAGCTACTATTCAAATTCTATTGGCTATATTTCCAGCTCTGCCACTAACAAGTTGTGTGACTTTGGATAAGTCCCATGCATGATCTGAGCTTCTGTTCTAGACTTGTAAGTTAAGTAGGTTGAACTAACATGATTTCTGAAGTTACTTATGGCTCTGAAACTATCAGGTTAAAAGCACTGAAGTTTCTCTGATGAAAGAAGGGATATGTGTAATGTAAATACTGACTTTACAATCTGCCTCATGGAAGAGGTACTAGGCATCATAAAGACTCAATGGGGAAAGCTGTGGTGGCTCAGTGGGTTAAGCACTTGCTTTGCAGCCCTGGGGGACCAAGGATCAAATCCTGGTCCCAGCCCATGTGAACCCATATGCTGAATTGGTGTGTGCCTCCCATGTGGGAAGCCCACCATTCTGTTCTTACTCCTTCCCGTTAGGCCCCTGGCTCAAGGGGGCATGCCTCCCAAAAAGGAGGCCCCCAGCCCAGTTCCCGCCCTGTGCAGCCCCCATCCACCTATATGGAGCAGAATCATGTTGAAAACTGACGAAGTACAACTATGGAGACTGCTCTGGGCCCTCTCCCTTCTCTCTGTCTTTGTCTCTGTCAAAAACAATAAAATAATTCTTAAAAAAAAAATAAAGATTCAGTGACTTTTTTATAAAATCATTAAAGTAATTTTTTTGTAGATATCTGCAGGAGTCCAAAAATCAAATTTATAGCTTAGATATGTATAAATTTTCAAGACTCTTGAGATTTTCAATGCATAAGAAGGTAAATAGCCTGTCTCCTCAATGACTATTTTATTTTTAATCTAAATACTGGAAAGAGTCCATCAGCCAACATAGTTCTGATTCCCCAGTCTAAAATAAGGGATGCCTATAGAAAATACAGCTTGGGCAAGAACAGCCACAGGAACTGATAAAGATATTTTCAAAATATAGAGTACTTCCTATGAAACTAAGATCTTTTGCTGGTATCAGATAAAATATGCTGTGACATCAGTGCATACAGGTCAATATTATGTTAGATTCATTTCTCTAAAAAGCCACTTACATCATTTCTCTCTCCTACTCCAAAATCCTGAGTATCTCAGCATTCACCAACAGGATAAAGTTCAATTCAACCTATGCACATAAAACCCATATACCCTCAGCCCCAGTGGACTTCATCTCTTTCCATTGTTCCCAAAAAGCATTCTATTTTAGACAAGGTAGTCGGCCAAGTTCTGCCAATATCTTCAGGCTTGACTCCATGTCATGCTCAGGTCACGGTCCTTTCTCAAAGTCAGAATCCTACTAAACAGAGTTCTGTTTTCAGTAATGAAAGACAAAGCAATTTGACCAACTTTCTTGATGAAACCATAGCTAGAAAACACTGTAAGGAAATATCCATTTGAAGTTATCACAGAGCATTAAAAAAAAAGTGAAGAATTACAGGTCAGTATCTGGGAAACAAAGGAAAATCAGATAATTGAGCAGAATATTTGGGACTACTTTTGCCCAGCATGTCTGCCAATTCTGCAAAGGTTGTTGAGACATTGAGAAGGTAAGCATAGCTATTGACAATAACACGGGAGAAAAGAATAACATGAATTAGAATGCAGGGAATACGAAGAAAGAGGGGGGATTGAGAGGAGGAGGAAAATTAATATCAAATGTTATATGAAAGGGAGCATAATATGCTCCCTCAAATATATCACTTTAGCATATTAATTATTTTGAATTAAAGTTGCTTGAGAAACAACTGGGGCAATAAGAACACTCTGACCCTCCTTTGTCCCCCTGAAAGAAGGAAATAAATCTCCCATGTGAAAGATACCAGGAGGGTAGAAGACGTTCTCATCATTAAAAATGGGGAATCTGGGGCCAAGAAGACTGTATAAACAAATCTTTTTAATTCTTTACTAATTTACTATCCCAAGCCCAAATCTCTGTTATGTTAATTCATCACAAATTTAGCATTTCCTTGTCTACAAGATATAAAATCTGGTACTTTAGTTACTTCTTTGTGTCTTATATTTTTATGAGGCTCCCTGTATACAAAATTAAATCTCCTATTAATCTAAGGTTAGTTTAATTATTAGGCCAAAGAACCTAGAAGGAAAGAAGTAAAAAATTTTTCTGGGGGAAGCTGGGATGGCTCAGTGGGTTAAGCGCTCACTTAGCAGCGCCGGGGACCAGGGATCGAATCCCGGCCCGGGCCCGTGCGGAACCATATGCTGAACTGGGAGCTCCCCCAGTTCAGTTCTCTCTCTGTCTCTGTCTCTGTATCTCTCTCTGTATCTCTCTCTCTGTCAAAAATAAATAAATAAATAAATAAAATATTTAAAAAAAAAAATTTTTCTGCCTCCTACATGTAGAACATGTAGATCAAAAAGAACTCTCAACTACTTTCCAGGAACAACAGAAATATAAATTGGTACCACTTTGGGAAACATTTTTAATATCTACTTAGACATCATGTTGCCCTAGGATGAAGCAATTGCATTCTTAGGTATATGTCCAAACAAAATGCAGGCACACGTGCACCAAAAGACATTTGCAAGAATATGCATAGCAACATAATTTATCCTAGTTATTTTTAAAAAGACTATCTAAATGTCAATCAACAATCAGATATAAATAGCAGTATATCTATACAGTGAGATACTCATCAATGTGAAAAATACAAACATGTAAAATAACATTGATAAATCTCTAAACTTGATGCTGAGCAAGAGAAGCTAGCCACAAAATAGTATGCAGTGCATTATTCTCTTATATAAATTAAAAAAATAATAATAATCTATAAGCATAGAAGTCATGATAATTTAGGAAAAATTCCATGTCTGTCTCACTGAAATATACCAGAGACCAGCAACATTCTCTGTATTCTCTATTCCAGGTTTAAGGAGGTAGATTCATACAATCTCTCTCCCACTTGGCATACAATTCTTTCTTGATCCTTCAAGTGGAAGACTATCCAACAGGGAGGAGCCTTTCTAACAACAGCTACCATCTCTTGCTCTTCTTTTTCTTATACATAGGGACAGTGAAAAGATATGCATGCATCCAAGATAGTGTCAATTTAAAAGGTTCATAAAAATTAAATAAATACATATTGGCCCTCATAGCTGATCATTCTAGCTCAGCAGACAGAGCTATTATCCAGAAACCATCACGACAAATTGGATGGAATGATTGAAGCACAGCACGGGAATTGGCTGATGAGTAATCAAGTTAGGATCTACCATTAAGTTAATGTGAGATGTGAGGTCACTGGACCTCCATTTTCTCATCTGACCAGATCTTACTGAACAGCGTTCATGTCCTTTCCACTCATCTCTGAATATATTGATTTGCTGGTAAACTCATGATTCAGTGACAAATGCGGATTCTCTGACTACATTTTTATATACAACTAATGAACTACCAAAAGAGAAATTAAGAAAACAATCCCACTTATGATTTCATTAAAAGAATAAAATACTTAGGAATAAATTTAACTAAAAGAGTAAGTAAAAGATCTATAGTTAGAAAACTTTAAGACACTGAAGATAGAAATTGAAGACGACACAAATAAACAGAAGTCTATACCTTGCTTGTAGATAGGAAGAATTTACATTGTTAAAATATCTATACTAGGGAAAGCTGGGATGGCTCAGCGGGTAAAGCACTCGCTTTGAAGCCCCAAGGACCAAGGATCAAATCCTGGCCCCAGCCCATGTGGACCCATATACTGAACTGGGGTGTGCCCCCAGTTCAGTTCTTGCCGGGTCCTATGTGGGAGGCTCCCGGCCCAGTTTCTGCCCTGCGCAGCCCTGTGCCCGCCTGTGGAGTGAAACTATATGGAAAACCAATGTCAACTATGGAGACTGCTCTGGGCCCTCCCCCTTCCCTCTGTCTCTCTCTGTCTCTCTCTGTTTCTGTTTCTCTCTGTCAAAAATCAATAAAAAAATCTTAAAAAAAAAATATATATATACACACACACACACACACACACACATACTAGCTAAGGCAATCTACATATTCAATGCAATCCCTATCATAATGCCAATGACATTTTTCACAGAACTAGCATAAATAATTATAAAATGTATACAAAACCACAAAAGGCCCCAAATAACTGAAGTAATCTTGAGAAAGAACAATGTTGGAGTTATTGTCCTAACTGATATCAAACTATACTATAAGGCCACAGTAATCAAAACAGTATGATACTGGCATGGTGAACTCATCTATGAGAAAGGAGTCAAGGATATACAATAAGGTAAAGACAGTCTATTCAATAAATGGTGTTGAGAAAACTAGACAGATATATGGAAAACAATGAAACCGGATTACTTTCTTATTACACCATATATCAGAATAATCTTAAAATAAATTTAAGATTTAAATGTAAAGCCCAAAACAATAGATCTCCTAGAAGAAAACATAAGCAGTAACTTCTCTGACATTACTCTTAGTAATACATTTTTTGGATATGTCTGTCTTCTTAGGCATGGAAAACAAAAGAGAAAAAAATAAATAAACAGGAGACCACATAATAGTGAAGGAAACCTTTCACAAAATACAAACACAACCTACTCAGTGAAAAAAAGGTTTTCACCAATGATACACCTGATAAGGGGTTAATATACAAAGTATACTAATGTAAGAAAATTCCACAACTTAACCTCAAAAAATAAACAATTTGATTTTTTTAAATGGGCAAAGGTCTTGAATAGACATTTCTCAAAAGAGGGCATACAGATGGTCAATAGACATATGAAAAGATGTTCAACATCACTAATCATCAGGGAAATGCAAATTAAAACTACAATGAGGTATCACCTCACACCTGTCAAAATGGCCATAATCAATAAGTCAACAAAACACAGGTATTGGTGAGGATATAGAGAAAAGGAAACCCTTGGCACTTTCAGTGGAAGTATAAACTGCTGCAGGCACAGTGGAAAACAGTATGGAATTTCCTCAAAAAAATAAAGATAGAACTGTCTTATGACCCAGAAATTCCACTTGTAGGTATTTATCTGAAGAAATCCAAAATACTAATTTGAAAAGACATATGCACTTCTATGTTCATTGCAGCATTATTTGCAATAGCCAAGATATGGAAGCAACCTAAGTGTCCATGGATGGACAAACAGATAAAGAGGTAATGCATATATACAGTGGAATATTACTTAACCATAAAAAATGAAATCTTGTACGTGCAACAACATAGATGGACTTAGAGGGTGTTATGCTAAGTGAAATAAGTCAGAGAAAGACAAATACTATGATTTCACTTATAGATAGAATCTGAAAAACAAAATAAATGAACAAACAAAGCAGACACTCATAGATACCAAGAAGAAATTGATGGTTGCCAGATTGGAGAAGTTTTGGGGAGATGGGTGAAAAAGGTGAAGAGATTAAGTACAAATTGTCAGTGATAAAAACAATTAGGGGGATGTAAAGTACAGCATAGGAAATATACTTATAATAAATATTGTAATAACTATATATCCTATCAGATGTGTAATAGATTTATAGGGGCAATCACTTTGTAAGTTATATAAACGTCTAGTCACTATGTTATAGCCCTGAAACTAATATAATATTGTATGTCAACTATAATTAAAAAGTAAAAAAAAATTTAAATTAAAAAAAAATTTTAGTTACCTTTCTAGCTGTGAAGATTCACAGGCTCAGTGATATTTTGCCTACCAATATGCTTCTATCATTTGTATATTTCATGACATATGGTTAGTACACAATAAGCATTTTTTTATGATTTGTCCATAATATCCAGGACTATTGTCTATGAACTATATTATAACCCTACTATTAAAATACTACTAAGCATTGAAGAGCTTATAGGAATTCTTTTACTCTCAAAAGAATTCAAATGGTTCCACTACAGTGACAAAATAAATCACCACCATCATAGCAAAAGAATTTAACCAATTTCATGGAAATCATGCTGAGAAAACACAATTCCAATACTTTTTCAGTTTTAAGAACTAACATGTTGACTTCAGAGTGAGCAAATTATTTCTAAAAATTTCTAAAAAGAATGTGATTTCTAATCACATTCACCAAACAGTATTAAAAACTTGAAAAGCAGAGTTTAAAAGTTCAAAATGTCAGTTTCCCTGATTTATGTCCTGTTTTGACATAACCTAGTATTAACTCCATGCTTTTCTCTTTTACACTCAGATTAGAATAAAAAATGACTTTTTTTATTTAGCCATTAAATATAATGTCCACTATCAGAGTGAGGTCAGTCTCAAATGGTCACAATTGAGTGTCAGTGGCCCATTTAATTCTGTCAGCCTATTTCTAGGGGCTAACATGGTCATAGTTCCCCTCGTCTGGAACCACTTTGGCAATGATTGTTTTTAAAGAAGAGTTTTTAATAACTTCCTCAACTTCTGGCAGTTTAACTCTGAAAAACCATATATGCACTTATTGGCTTTGACATAATGGATAGCACTTTGGAAACTCTCCGATAATGAACTTTGGGACTCAAAGAGAAACATTTCTAGGAAAGTGATTTACACTGCTTATAGAGAAAGCATTAGTTTGAAAACTCCCTGCTATTATACCCTTTCCAGAAATTATTTCAGCAGAGTATTTAAATTTACTTAAATGTTTTTTGACCCATACATTCAACTTTAGAGCTCTTCAGAGAAAAGCAAGTGTCAACATATAAAGACAAAGAATAGTTACGGTATTGAATTGTTGTTTATAGTGTTAAATAATGTGAATATCCAATAAGAAAATGGTTACAGAAATTACAACTTATACAGCCTATAGAATATAATGAAGGCTTAAAAAAAAAACAAGTTAGATCTCTATCCACTCTCCTGAGGGTTCTCTTTTATAAACAGATAAATAAAAAATAGTCAATAATATTATAATAACTATGTATAGTTCCCAATAGGTACTAGTTTTATCAAGGTGATCACTTCGTACATTATACAAATGTCTAACACTATGCTGTACACCTGAAATTAATATAATATTGTATATCACATGTCAATAAAAAATAATTAAAAAAAAGAAAAATTCATGCAGTAGAAAAACTTGTGAAATATGACCTCATTTTTATAAACAACACTATATCTAGATTTGCATTAGAATAAGTAAGGATGGTATAGGTACACACTAAGTCAGGGGTGTCCAACCTTTTGGCTTCCCTGGCCCACATTGGAAGAATTGTCCTGGCTCACACATAAAATACACTAACACTAGCAATAGCTGATGAGCTTAAAAAAAAAAAAAATCTCATAAGGTTTTAAGAAAGTTTACGAATTTGTGTTGAGCCACATTCAAAGTCATCCTATACCACGTGCTGCCGCAGGCCACAGGTTGCACAAGCTTGCACTAGGTTATCTTAGGGATGTCAAGGGGAGAAGATTATTTAATTCTTTATATATTATTTTACTTGTTATAATAACCATATACTTCTTTTCTAATTAAAAAATGACATTGAAAATGATTTTTATTCCAATAGCAAGAAATAGCATAGATATTTTTAGCATACATCATCTTACTTTTTAAAATTTACTATTAAAAAGAATTTTCATATAATTATGAAAGTTTATTTTCTGATTATCATATATGCATCGCTATTTAATACTTAGTATATACTTTTTATACACATGTTGTTTTTATTAAATTCCATAACTTACAAGTTTACAGTGAAGGGTGAAAAAACTTTTGAACAAATGTAGGTTCATACTCATAACAGTTTGGAAAGACAGCGAAATGTATTGCCCATGAGTTCACTTCACCAAAGCTATTCTTGTTAACTTATAATCAATCCTGTTCACTGAACCTAATTAAAACAGCACAAGATTTAATGGGCCTAAGGGAAACTTAATTGATGTTCTCCTAACAAACCAGCATTTTAAGAGGAAAACACAAGGCCATACTGATCCGTTTTTAACAATACCAGAAGCCAGTTCAGTTTGTGGTCTTTTGTTGTAGATAGGTGGGTTGGACTGAGAATGTAATAAATGAATGTTGTGAAATAGAGCCAAAGTTTGAGATCTGACTCCATTTTGGCACACTCAGAAGTGCAGAAAATTACAAATCTATAAAGATTTGTTCACATATAAACAACTGGAGAATTATTTGGAAGGAGAACATAGATTTGAAAGGCAACAAAAAAACAGAAACCCTTAATTTGGTTTGAAAAGTGCTCATTGAGAGCATAATAAGTTTATCCATTTGCTTATCCTACAAACCTTATATTTAAATTCTACATTACATTGTCAAGTTCTATACTGGAAGGACATAACAATAAGATCAGTCCTGTCACTAAACCAAATGCTGCCATTTTAAGAAATAGAAAATGTCACTTCTTAAGATGCTTTACTGATATCCACCTGGGAAGTGTTGTGAGAAATACACACATCTAAGAGGACTACAGATATGAATGCTTACCCTGGAGTTGTGCAGTGCCAAAAGTACACAATATCTTAGGAACCAATGCATAAGACATTAATGATAAACATCATTAGACCATTTTAATATAATGGTGAGTGTGTAAGATATGTACCAGGGCTGGAGCAGACCGTGAAGGTAAAGGTTCTACTGGTAGAGGATAAATAAATGTGGCAGGGAGGTACCATTCTATTACTAAAGAAAAGTTATTTTCTCTAGAATAAAGAAAGAGCCACTCTCTTCCTCTCCCTTTTCATCTATATACAACAAGTCTCAACTTTTTGGAATCTACACTATGAAGATCCCCAGATTTACAATATCATTTATAACTAGTAAATATTTACAGTCAACTTTTTCTGTTGTGAGCTAAACATTTTCATTTTTCTGTACACTCCTTCATTCCATTGGTATTCATTAACAATTGTATATAGCAAGTCATACACACACACACACACACACACACACACACACACACACACATTCAATATATTAAGAAAATTAGGGGAAGCCGGGATGGCTCAGTGGGTTAAGCACTCACTTTGCAGCGCTGGGGACCGGGGATCGAGTCCCGGCCCCGGCCCGTGTGGAACCATATGCTGAACTGGGAGCTCCCCCAGTTCAGTTCTCTCTCTGTCTCTGTAGCTCTCTCTCTCTCTCTCTCAAAAAATTAATAAATAAATAAATAAATAAATAATTAAAAAAAAAAAGAAAATTATAACCCCAGATTTTCTGTAGAGTTATTTTAATAATCAGATAATCAGATTCTGGCCACAGTTTTACTAATTGTAAAATCTTGTACTATTTCAGGGATAAGGCTACAAAACTCTTAAAAGAGCAGCAGTGTCTTAATGGTGACCACTGGGGACTTGTGTTCTTCAGTCTTCACTGGGAAGTGGAGAGACACTGCCCCACTGGAGAGGCAAATGCAACTAAGACCTCCACTGTGGGCAAACACAAAGGCTTACCTCTATACAAAGCAAATCCCTATTCAGAGCTTAAGTCTATAAAGTTGTCTTTATATGTCTTGTTTTCAATCACCCAAGAGCAATCCAGTCTACATCCATCTAGAAAAGAATAAAATGCACCCATCCCATTCTAGGTATAGTCTGCGAAGCCCTAGTGACTAGAAATTTCCCAAGCTTGTCTTATTCCCTTTATGCTGAAGAAAATACATCAAGCTATCTAAATGCCTTCATGGGTATCTCAGTGCCAGAATGGATCCAATCTTTTGTGAGTCTGGTTAACTCTGAATGTACCAAGAATAACCTCCCTAGATCACAGGACTCAAGTATAATGAGAGTGGCAGGTAGAGCAAGTTGGAGATGAGCAGCAAATGCATTTCATCTTGGGGTTAGAAAAGAGCATACTGGGATAATTATAACTTCAGACACATTCAGTTCAAGGGGTCTTAAGAACATCTTGCAATGCAGCTGTCTCTGATTTTAAAAAAAAGGAAAGAAAGAAAAGAAAAAGATTTATTGCCAGGTTCCTGATTAACTAAAGAAGTAAAATAAGGCATTCACAGAAGAGGTTGGTATGCACTCATCAACAATTGTTATTTCCCCATTGTAAGGGTGCCAAATTATCAACAGAAGCTGGACTTTTTTTTTTTTTTTTAATAATGGGCCGATTTGGGCTTTGGAAACACCAGTGAAGTCGAGAGCCCTTCATTGAGCATGGGGGTTTTGAGACATTGATCCAAACTTAAAAGCTTTAATTATCCTACATCAAGCTACCAATAGATTTGGACTTTTGTTCTTGGCACCACTACCTTTATAAAAAATACATGGGTAGAAAATGCGATAAAATAAAAGAGAATCATGACTGTACTCGTATTTAAAGACTAAAAGGAGAGAAGAGAAATCTTTTCAAATACCACATGGGAGAAGAATTTAGTACATACCATTCTAAATTTGCTTATCATATTTCCAGCCCATTTGTCTGACTATGTTTACTATTTCAGTTTTCTCTGAGCCTTAAAAGGAACTTATTTGGGATAAAGACACATAGAAGCTTTTGGATGATTGTTACGACTCTGATAATTGCTTTCCCCATTGTTTGAAAGAACTATAACATGGCCCCATGCTACACATTGAATTTTTTTAATAGACTTTATTTTTTAGAGCAGTTTCAGGTTCACATCAAAATTGAGCCATAGGGAGTTCACCAGTACTCCTGTCCTCACATTACCAATATAACCACATCAGAGTGGTAATTTGTTATAATCAGTGAACCTACACTGGCACACCATTATCACCCACAGTCCACAGTTTACATTTGAAGTCACTCTTGTTATTGTACATTCTATTTGAACTAACGTATAGCATGTATCCAAAATAATATCATACAGAATACTTTCACTGCCCTAAAATTTTTCTGTGCCTCACTTGTTCATCTCCTCCCTCCACCCCCATGGCAACCATTGATCTTTGTATTGTCTCTATAGGTTTGCTTTTTCCAGAATATCATATAGTTAAAAATCATAGAGTATGTCAGCCTTTTCAGATTGGCTCCTTTCAATTAACAATATGCATTTAAGATTCCTTCATATCTTCTCATAGCTTGACAGTTCATTTCTTTTTAGCACTGAATAATAAGTGTCCTATCATCTTAATGTACCGCATCTAGTTTGTTCATTCATTCACCTACTGAAAGACATCTTGGTTGCTTCCAAGTTTGGGTTTTTATGAACAAAGCTTCCATAAACATCCATGTACAGGTCTTGTGTGGACACAAGTTTCCAGCTCTATTGGGTAAATATCAAGGAGTATAACTGCTGGCTCATATAATAAGAGTGTGCTTACTTTTTTTTTTAAAGAAACAACCCAACTCTCTTCTTAAATGACTGTACCATTCTGCATTCTCACCAGCCTTCAGTGTTGTCGGTGTTTTTGAATGTTGGCCACTCTAAATAGATATGTAGAAGTAGCTCACTGCTGTTTTAATTTGCAATTCCCTGATGATATAGAATGTTGAGCATATTTTCAAATGCTCATTTGTCAACACTGTATCTTCTTTGGTGAGATGCATGTTCAGGACTTTCGGACATTTTATAATTGGATTTGTCTTACTATTGTTAAGTTTTCAGAATTCTTTGTATGTTTCAGATAATAGTACGTTATTAAATAAGTATTCACAAATATTTTCTCCCAGGCTGTGGCTTTGTCTTACTTCTTTTGAAGCATTGAGTTTTAACTCTCATAGTAAAATGTGCTTATTTGGGAGAATAGAATATTTCTTTGGCAGTCTATATGTTGAGTTACACTGCAGATATCTAATTTATATTTCTAGAAAAAATATTTTCTGGCAGCTCCCACATTCAGAATGGCAGGTATTTTATCCAGTCTATAACTATCCTATTCACAAATTAATTTGAGTAGACTTTTGCTGCTCAAACTCTTTTATTATCAACCATTTCATTTTCTCTTTTCATACCCATCTCAAAATTTACAGGTATTAACATCCAATGGATCTTTGCCAGTAAAGCCTAGAAGAGGAAATCTAAGTTAGAAAGAAAATTTGTCTACTCTTGCAGAAGGGGTGTATAGGCCTCTAAGCTGCCCAGCTATATTTGACTTTATGGCAGCATAATTTTTTAAGGTTCATTACTGGGACAGCCACAGAAAAATACTATGTTAGCATTAAAGCTATACACTCTAGAGAGAAAAGCATAGATCTCTAATGAGGATGAGAACTGAGAGTAATTCCTATTCTAACGGGTGTCCCAAAATTCACGCAAGATTTGAATTTTGCGTCATTTGTGCGGTAAAGTATTGCCAACAACAAAAAAAACCGTGACAGCTGACAGTTCGGGGTTATTAAAAATGGAGTGCTACACGAAGGAACAAAGCGTTTTCATTGTTGAGCAATATTTTAAAAACAAGGAAGGTTTGGCAGCTACAGTTTGCAATTTTCATACAAAATATGGTCGGAATAGTGATTTAACTTCAACTGTGAAGAGATTAATTAAAAAATTTAGGGATACTGGATCAATTAGTGATCTTAAACACTCTGGCCATCCTTCAACAAGTTGTTCAACACAAAACATTGAAGCAGTTCATGAGGGTGTTGCTGAGAGAGTCCAGGGACATCAATTCAGCAGCGTGGTCAAGAATTGGACATTTTGAGAAGCTCTCTACAGCGTATTCTCATGAAAGATTTGCATCTTCATGCTTACAAAGTTCAACTGACTCAAGAACTGAAGTCTACTGACCACGCACAGTGAATAGAGTTCTTTGAATGGACTATGGAACATGCCATACAGCCCAAGAAACAATTCAATTACTGCATGAGTCATTTTCTCGTTTTGGTGATCAGAATTGACTGCCCAGATCATGCAATTTAATGCCATTGGATATTTTTTTGAAGTCTAAGGTTTATTCCAACAAGCCCACGACCACCCAAGCCTTGAAGGAGGAAATTGAGCACTGTATCAATGAAATTCAACCACATTTATGCAAAACGCTCATGGAAAATTTCAACAAAAGAGTGCATGTGTGCCAGCAAAGCCGTGGCGGCCATTTACCCGATATGCTACTCCATACATAACCCTATACTGTATACTTTATGAAGCAGTAAAAAATTTACAATTTTTAATTATAAACCTGTGTTTTCTATCAAAATTACTTCTTGCGTGAATTTTGGTATACTTGTTACAATGCCTCATTAGAGCACTACAGAAGGGTCAAAAAGGAGTAATGGCATTCACCAGAGGAAGGCATAGCAAAATTAATAAATAAAGATTAACACACAGAGATTCCCTAGCTTGGGCAAGGTAGAATGGAAGAGAACCTTAAGCTAGTTTGCCTAGAATGACAATCAACTGCTTGTTTTTATTGGATAGTCACAAGGTTTTGGGTCAAACTGCCACATTCAAGAATTAAATAATCAAAGTTCAATGTTTATTGTTTTCTAGAATGAGTGACTGAACAGAGCCCATAAAACATCGATCAGGCATGAGATGATTTAAATGAGGTCCTGCTTGAAGACAATGAAAGCTGATTTTCCCTGCCAATTCTACTTTTCCTTTACAAGAGATATGGTCCTTGGTTATGGCTGTACTTAATACTGGGTATCTCAACACAAAGAGCTGTGGCTGGAAACGGCAAATGTACCAAAAGCTCGCATGCAGGATCCCATCAGAATCAGCTTATCATCATCTTTCTTCTGCAGATCCTTTCCAGACTTTATGGCATGCAACTAACTGCTTTGTTGCTGAAAACACACAGAATCTTCCCCAAGTCTACATGTTTTCAGACCATACAGTTAGAAACCTAGAGGTATGAGCGGGAAAAGGAAGCTATCTAAAAGTAATTTATGCCTCCTGTCAGAAACCTCCAGAAAGACAGCCCTTTCCTTACTCAGAATGCCTTAGAAACAGAACCTCTATTATGGGGCTTATAAAAAGTTTCCCTAGTGATGCCAAGATAGCTCAGCAGGTTGAGCACTTGCCTTACAACAATGAGGTCTGGAAATTGAATCCTGGCCCTGGTCCATGCAAACCCACATTCTGAACTATGGTGCAATTGGTACACCAGGATGGCAGTGAAGGTTCTCACCTCCCATGCAGGAGGACCACAGTTTCATTCTCACCCCACCTCCACCTGTGTGGAATGAAACCATGTGACAACTAATGATGTACAATTATGGAGACTGTTCTGAGCCCTCCCCACTTCTCTCTCTCTCTATCTTCCCTCTCAAAAACGATAAAATACATTTTTAAAAACAAAGTTTCCCCACATAACAAAAGAGAACAATTACTGTGAAGAAAAGCATGTGGCTTAATATTATTTTCAATTAGAAAAAAAAAAATGAAGATAATTTCTGGTGAATAACATCACTAATCTTTAATAAGAGTCACAAGTTAGAGATTTGCTGGTGAAATTTGGTCCACAGGAGTGTGCTATTTAGTTTTACTAAATAATGTGTATTGTATGTGTAAATTACAGGCATTTCCTCTTTTTAAAGATACCTGGATTTCTTTTTTTTTTTTTATTTAAGATTAATTTTATTGTTTTTGACAAAGAGAAAGAGAAAGACAGAGACAAGGAGAGACAGAGAGACAGGGGAGAGCCCAGAGCAGTCTCTATATTTGGACATCATCAGTTTTTGACGTGGTTTCATTCCACACAGATGGGCAGGGGCTGCACAGGGTGGGAATCAGGTCAGGGGCCTCCCGTGTGGGAAGCACGCCCTGGTGAGAACCGAACTGGGGGCACAACTCAGTTCAGCCTATGGGTCTGCACTGTCCTGGGACGGGCTACATCACCAAGCGACAGTGTGAACTTTAATTCGGTGTATTAGTGAATACAAATATATTTCTAAATAATGTTATTATTTAAAAAAAAATAGCTGCTCAGAAAACAAAGCAACTATTCCTGCTAAACTTATAATTAAAAATATATATACACATAAACACATATGTGTATTTATATACAGGGGGAGGGGCATATATTGTACTTGTTCTGGGTCTAACCACTATGATCTTAATGAAGTAAACCGTAAAAAAGAGATTTCAAAATCCACATTTAATACTTCTGATTTCTGGTTCTGTATGTGAGGAGCTTAGAGTCACCACTCAGTCCTAAGAACAAGTAAAAAGCTCAACAGACTGAAAAAAGTCAATGAATTGGGTGGTTGGGGGGAATCCATAGATAAAAGAGAGCACAAGGCAAAGTATTGCCCCCAAGGTCAGAGAGACAGACAGGCACACATAAGGCCCCGTGGTTTACACAGCAGAGGCTGGGAGCTAGAAACACCATGGGAATCCCTGCTAACAGGAAAACCTCAGCTGCAACTGATGAGTCATTGGTGGCTCAATGTGGACAATTCTGAGTTAAAAACTTCAGGATAACACAGTCATGGGGGGCAGGGAGGGGCTGTCATAAGATTGTGAGATTTCTCTCCCAGAGCTCCACCAGGTTCCCTTAGTAGATATCAAAGAAAAACATTTCCTCAGGTTTCAGGCAGGAAGCAGGGTTTTAAAAGGAATCACTCTGAAATACGCCAAAGCACTCTATTCTTCTTAGGAAGGCCTGATCTCAAGGGAAACTAGTTTGTTAAGCAGCACATAACTGGCTGGGGTATTAGCAGAGCTTAACTAACCAACTTCAGCCCCACCCTAGCCATCCTGTCTCACCTAAAGGGAGGAAGAAACTGAGAAACACTTTCGAAGTTCACAGAAACAGATCACTAAAAGACAGAAATAATTGGTCTTTAGAACGCTTCCCCATACCCCACACTTTAGCACTACATAACAAAACATCTATTTACAGCAGTTTCTTTTACTGGGTACTTCATGATGTCTGGCTTTAAAATTTTTTTTTTTTTTTTGCAAGGCATACCAAAAGGCAAAAGGCACAATTTAAAGAGACAGAGCACGTATCAGAACCAGACACAGCAGGAAAGTTCAAATTATCAGGGAATTTAAAACAACTATGATTAATATGTAAGAATTATAATGGATAAAGTAGACAGCACGCAAGAGCAGATGGGTAATGTAAGCAGAGAGATAGAAATCCTAAAAAAGAACCAAAAAGAAATGCTAGCGATCAAAAAACACTGCAACAGAAATGAAGAATGCCTGTGATAGACTTTTAACAGGCTAGATAGACGCAGCTGAGAAAAGAATCTCTGGGTTAAAGGGTAAATCAATAGAATTCTCAAAAGATAAAAAGCAAAAAGAGAAAAGACTAAAGAAAAAAACCCAGAACTAAATATAAAAGGATTACGAGACAAATGCAAAAGGTGTCACATCTGAAATGGGACTACTAGAAGAAGAAAGAAAGGAACATAAGACAGACAAGGTCTGTCTGGAAAGTATCCAACCATGTAACTGTTCTCATTATATTATTGACAATGGCTGCATTTTTTTCTGGAGAGCACTTGTATTTCAAAAAATAATCCCTGATTGTTCCTGCAAATTACTGTCAGACACCAAAACACAGATCCAGGAAGCTCAGAGATCACCAAGTAAAATAAATGTCCTCAAAATGACACCAAGTTACATCACTTTCCAATTATAGAAAATTAAAAATGCCTGAAAGAAGCCAGAGAATAAAAATACCTTACCTATGGAGAAACAAAGATAAGAATTATATCCAACTTCTGCCCAGAAACCATGCAAACAAGGAGAGAAGAGAGCAAAATATTTAAATTTTTGCGAGGATAAAAACCCACCTAAAATTCTGTACCTTGTGATATTATTCTTCAAAAGTACAGGGGAAACAGACTTTCCCAGACAAACAAAAATTGAGGAAATTTGTTGCCAGTATACCTTTCTTCCAAGAAAAGTTAATAGAAGTCCTTTAGAGAGAAGAAACATCATATAGGTCAGAAACTCACATCTACATAACAAGAGGAAGAACATCAGAGAAGGAATAAGTGAAGGTAAAGCAAAAGCCTTATACCTTGAGTAAAATGAAAAGTATGAATGTGGGGAGCACCATAGGATACTGAGAAATAAGTTTGTCTAGCTATGTATCATTTTGATGACATGAGTAACCTTCATTTCCCAAGTTGTGGCAACAATTGTGAAAGGATGCACATAAAAGCAAAGGAAAAAAGTAAGCTATTGTACCTCCACAAAAACTGTCTATCCTTTCTGCAGTCATAGAAATTCTAAATGATCTTCCAGTTGCTACCTTCTCTCTTGTTCTCCTTCATATATTACACGTGCTGACTTGATACAAATTACTTAAATTTATAAAAAAGGAACATGGTAAAGTGGAAAAGGTAAACAGGGAGTCTTTTTTCTAATCTATGCTCTGCTTCTAACTAGGTAATTTACAAGAGACCCAGGTCAATTTTCCTCTCTGGGCCTTGAGTTTCTTTAACTATAAAGTGGAGACAATTAGTCTAGATAATAATCTCTGAAGATCCCTCTGACTCTGAGATTCTTTGCTGTAGTTAGGAGAAATTCCAATGGTTAAAAGAGAATTCTTAAAGTGTTTCTCTACTGGCCATCCTGGAATTGATTTCACAGATGTTATGCCAATATCAATGGTAGAGAAGACGATAGTAAAGCAAATCTGTTTACACAGATTACTTGCAATTAGGATGGTTTGAACTGAATAAAAGAATAAATAGTTGAAAATTCCTTTATGAATTCAAGTATAAAGAGGAGGACATGTTATCTCAGGCCATCAGGATACCAAAATCCAGCTCCTGATGTTTTCCTCCTTCAAATCAATTTTCTTTTTTCTTTGACAGAAAATTTTGATTTCTAAACAAAGATATGAAGCCTTACCTGATTCCCTCCACTGAAAGAGGCCTATTTCCTGCTGGTCCTCACACCTCTCCCATGGTCCGTGTCCCTTTATACAGTGCATTGTATTTGTGTGAATACAAATGTTGTATTCCTAGGTATAACATGGCTTCTTTTGTGTCTTATATATCTCTGATGACACATTGCTTGATGCTTTGCAAATAGAAAACATTCATGGGGAAGCCGGGATAGCTCAGTGGGTTAATCGCTCACTTTGCAGTGCCAGGGACCGAGGATCAAATCCCAGCCCTGGCCCGTGCGGACCCATATGCTGAACTGGGGAGTTCCCCCAGTTCAGTTCTCTCTCTGACTCTGTATCTCTCTCTCTCCCTCTCTCTCTGTCAAAAACAATAAAAAATTAATTAATTAAAAAAAAAAGAAAGCACTCATTATGAATGAATGGAGTGAATGAATAAAAGAAAAAAAAGAAAGGTAGGGTACAATAAACACATGGATACATAAGAGTATGTAGCAATGTATTAGATGGCATCTAGTTTCTTAAAGCAATGATCCAGGGACTGGTTTTATGGAAGACAATTTTTTCAGGGATCGGGAAAGCAGGGAAGGGGTTGGGAAGATATGGTTTCAGGATGATTCAAGCACATTACATTTATTGTGCACTTTATTTCTATTATTATTACATTGTAATAATATTTTTTTAAGATTTATTTTATTGATTTTTGACAAAGAGAAACAGAGACAGAGAGAGACAGAGAGAAGGGGGAGGGCCCAGAGCAGTCTCCATAGTTGACATTAGTTTTCCATATAGTTTCACTCCACAGGTGAGCACAGGGCTGCGCAGGGCAGGAACTGGGCCAGGAGCCTCCCTCATAGGCCCCAGCAAAAACTGAACTGGGGGCACATCCAGTTCAGCATGTGGGTCTACATGGGCCAGGGCTGGGATTCGATCCTCATTACCTGGGGTTTCAAAGCGAGCGCTTAACCCACTGAACCATCCCAGCTTTCCCCATTGTAATATTAATCTGTATTTACAGCTGTCCCCCAGTACTAGCATCACCACCTCAGCTCCACCTCAGGTCATTAGGCATGACATTCTCCTAAGGAGCACACAACCTACATCCCTTGCATGCACAGTTCACAATAGGGTTCATGCTCCTGTGAGAATCTAATGATGCAGCTGATCTGACAGGAGCTCAGGCAGTAATGCAAGTGATGGTGAGTGGCTATCAATACATATAATGATTCACTCGCTGGCCCGCCACTCACCTCCTGCTGCACAGCCCAATTCCTAACAGGCCACAGACCAGTACTGATCCATGGCCTAGAGGTTGGGGACCCCTGTCTTAGAGAAATATGACTTCAAAGTATAGGAACAGTGTATACTGTGAGTAGAAAAGCTCCCAAGAAGACATTCAGCTAAGAAAATAGGGATTGATTTTTCTCTTCAGAAAAGAAATGAGCTGACACACTATAGAAGATAATTAAAATACTTATTAGTTGAGTCTGGTCCAGCTCATTTAAGGTGCTAATGACTTCATGTCTAGTAACTTCCCAGACATAAGGGTTCTTATATTTAACAATATTCTGTAGGCGTCTTAATTCTCCCCTCTTCCCTTAGACCACAGTCATGAACATCACAGCTAAATAGTCCTCATTATTTCCCACAAGGTTCGGACTTAACAAAATCTGAAAACTCCCCACCATAATTCACCCCTTGGTATCAGAATTTGCATAAGAAAAATTTATCTAAACTAAAGCCAAAGGGTGGGGGGTGGGGGTGGGGGGGAAACCTTAGCATTTTATATTTCTCTAAATAAATATTAGCATCACTATGAAGGTTAGCAATGGGTTATTATGCATTGGAAATAAAAAATCTTAGGATTTAATTCTTAAAGACAAACCATTCACTGCCATTTATAGCCACATACAAAATGATAGCAACTTTCATCTTTGAAAATAGGAAAAAAAATACTAAAATGAGACACCTTGTCTACTTCTGCCTTACAAATGTCTTTGGCATGTGACTAAGAAAAAAAAGGGA